>QFDD01001516.1:0-26692 GCA_006871305.1 Vachellia collinsii | reverse complement strand
TATGCATAATGCTAACCCACAACATTTGGAAAGGACAAAAGTAACAAAAGCACTGTAAAACTCAAGTGTGGTAGAATATGTTTTAATGGACCAAACAGGTGGAATTTATCAACTTCCTAGGAAGTTTAACGACCCAAAAAAATATGCCAACCAAGTAGCCCCTTGGCTATTTACTTATAAATAGGGAGTTTAAAATGATAAATTTAATATCATGGTAAATTTGGATGATCATAGCAGAGAGGTTTACCTTTCAATCTTTCAAGCTCAACTTTATTTTTGGCATCAAGATCTCGATGACTTCGGAACTCACTAGCCAAACACTTGTGCTTTAAGTGAAGCTCAGTAAATGCTGATCTCAAGGTTTTAATTTCCATATTTAGATCAATGGAGGACTTCTGCCCACACACATCTATAAACAGGAAGTCTCAAAAAGCTAAGAGGCAACTCAGGGATAAAACTAAAAGATAATCATATACAGCAATCTTTTCTTACCATCTCCTGGAAGTCTTGTTAATACAGCAGCATGCAATCCATCTTTAAGACACCAAAGGTTATCAATAGCCACCACAATATTTTGCATAATGCTCTTAGCTTTTTCAACAGTAACTTGTCTCTGCTCTTCCATCTGGTTGGCCCAACTATATGTGGAGGAACTTTGAGTTGCACCAGTTTGCTCAAGTCGACTGAGAAGATCATCCACGACAGTGGATCGACTACCAACTGGCAAAAAAAAAATCAAAATATCCTCATTAGAAAACACATTTCCAAGCATACATACATTATAGTAGCACAATTTTCCTAGTTCTATAATTTTAAAAATCTTGCTTTGTTATCCCCACTCCCCAAAAAAAGCAACCAGAAATAATACATAGAAGAAACTTCAAGTGGCATGTTTGAAGAAAGAAGATGCATAAAGTCTTGGTGAGAAGACAAGTCAATTAAAAACAACGGAGGCAAGACAGTATAAAAAATTGCCCAAAAAATAATCAGGACAAACAGAGAAAAGATATCACTCATGAAGAACACTCAAAGAATGGTACATGACTTGGCACGTGTTAGATCTAATCCAAATGACCTCTACAAAGCTGACCTTCCCAACTCGGTGCATTAATCAAATCCATAACATTGTAAGCTTAATTTGTAACTTTTATTGGAGATCTTGCATCATTAAAATTTTAAGCGATCTAATAACAATACATTCAAATTTATAGATAAGTTGGAGTGGCATCTATTGAGAAGAAAATAGTAAAAAATGATTTAAGATTGTTTGAACAGGTTCAAAGAAGGCCATCAGAGGCAGTAGTGATAAGGATAGGTTAAGCAGTATGGAGTCCTATGAAAAGAGGTAAAAGAAGACATAAGCTCGCTCTTAAGGAGGTTATAAAAAGAGAACCTTTGGTTAATGATCTATCCATGAATCTCATCTACGATATATCACAATAGCGTCGTGTGATCTATGTAGCCAACCCCACCTGGTAGGATAAAGCTTGATTGTTGTTGTTGACTACAATACACATCACGGTGAAGGGTAGATGAGCCAACCACTATGATTTAAAGTTTCCCTATGAATACTTAAGTGTCCAAGTCCAAACTCATGTAGCCTAACATCAACCCAAGTAAATTTAAAATGACAAATGTAAGTTTATTTAACCATTAACAAACAATATCATCCATTCAACATTGCAAACTAAGTAGAGAATAACTAACCTTAAATAAATACAAGGCTAGGTTAGTTGCAAAGAGATTCACTTAGACATAAGGTCTAGATTACAAGGAAACCTTTGCTCAAGTTGCAAAGCTAAATACCATTAGAGTCTTCCTCTCGATTGCGGCAAATCTTGACTGGCCCCTCCAACAACTTGACATTAAAAATGCCTTTTTAAATGGTAAGTTAAAGGATAAGGTATATATGACACCTCCACCTGGATTTGACAAAGGAAATTGGCATGCTTGGATGCAAGCCCAGAAAGGCGCCAATAAGTACAAAAAAAGAAGGCCAAGAAAAATGTGAAGCCTGTAAAAACTGAAAAAGAAGCAGCACTCTGAAAGAAACAAGAGAGGGATGAAGTACCAATTGATAAAGGGAGGTACCAGAGATTAGTTGGGAAACTTATCTACCTCTCACATACTAATCATGATATCACCTTTGCAGTAAGTGTTGCGAGTCAGCATATGCATGCTCCCAAGAAGAAACATATGGATGCATCATATAAAATCCTAAGGTACCTTAAAGGTACACCAGGTAGGGAACTCTTCCAAGAAAAATGATCTCAAGACAGTTGATCTACTTCTGGTTATTTCACCTTTGTATGGGGAAATTTAGTGACTTGGCAAAGTCAGAAACAAAAAATCGTTGCTAAAAGCATTGCAGAGTCCGAGTTGAGGGCACTTGCTTAAGGAATTATGGAAGGCTTGTGGCTAAAGGGAGTGGCCAAAGAAGCACATACACAAATTGAAGCCCTACTGAAAATTTATTGTGATAATAAAGCTACTCTGAGTATGGCTTTGAATCCGGTCCAACATAGTCGAACCAAACATGTAAAAATTGATCGGCACTTCATCAGAGAAAAAGTAGAAGATGGCATCATCTGTCTTTCCTATGTTCCAACCAAGCAACAGCTTGCAGATATTCTCACTACAGGGCTGCCTGAAGATACCTTTGATTATTTTTTAAGCAAGTTGGACATGATTAATATCTATAATCCAACATGAGGGGGAGCGTGGTAATTATGTATTTATGTAAATAGAGATTATTAAGGCAGATTCTAGGAAAATAATTAGAAGTAAATATCATATAGATAAGTGGAGTGATTTTAAGATCTATGATTTTCTCTGATTTTTCCAGATTCTCTAATTTTCCAGATTTGTATTAATCCTGTACAGTATAAGTACCGTCACTGCATAATGAAATAATCATGGGATTATTCAATTCCTAAGTTGTCCACAACTTTAAATCAGTTTCTTCTATATAACATAAAAAAATGTCCCTCGAGTTATATTACAGCTTGAACTAAGTTTTACATCCTTCCCACCAAGAGATAAATTATGGCTTACATGTTACTTGACAAAAAACAGCACCACTTTTATTTTTAGGAAAGAAGAATAACAGTATTTAATGCACATAATCAAACGAAGAACTAAAAATATTTTAAAAAAAAAACATAAGGCGAACATGAGAAAATAAGTTTGCTATAGTAAATGAAACTCACCACCTGTGACTGATGTAACGTTTGTGCGCAATTTGCTGCTGCTACACTCAACCATTTGAGCAGAACATGACACCAAATCATCAATTACCTGTATTTAAGATATGGGCAAAACTAAAGGTGTAATCAAGCAATATAATTCAATATATGAACAAGTAACCATATTGAAGGAAGCAAGAATAAAAGGGGGGGAAAGCTACCTGTTCCCAAGACTTCTTGACCACCATTAACACGGAATCATGTGAATGTTGCCTATCCTTTAGTTGGAAAAATTTATTCTCAAGCGCAGTATATTCTAACTTTTGAGTTTCTAATTTCTGCGTAAGCTTTTGATTTTGAAACTGAAGAACAGCAATATCAAGCTGCACCATAAGAAGAGAACCCAAAAGTTTAAATGGAAGCAGTGCTTAGTGTTGACAATGAAGTCAAACTAAGACGGCAAAGTAGACTTTCTAGATACCACTGTCAAAGTTATTCTACCAAGGTTCCAGATAAAATGGGTAGAAGAGGAAGAAAAGATGAATAACCTATTCAGGTAAGAGATTAACATATACAGGCAAGAGATTTTGAAAATGACGATTACAACATCAGGTAAGAGATTTTTTATTAGCGATCTGGACCATTAAAAACATGCTTTAATTTGTAAAATACTTCAAGCAATCAGCATTAACCTATACAGGTATAACCTTCTCTAAGTAAATTTTGAATCTCTGCACATAAGGCAATTATGGTAACCATTGCACATACATAAGATCAGGACAATTACTTCTCAGAGCAAAAACAATTCATTTTCAACCCAGCTTTGAATTTTTACAGAGTAATTCAATATTAAAGTAGGAAGCTAAGAGTGCTGAAAGGAACATAGCCAAAGAAATCAAAGGCCCAGAAGGGGAAGAACAGATCCAGTCTTGTACAGGTATATTCTAGGTGTTGTCATGTCAATGGAATCATAGCTGTTTGTTAGATCCAACCACACACCCATTTAGTTGGCATAAACCATTCACCCTTTAAGCTCAAAAGTGGAGTCTTTAACAAATCTTGGGCGTGGAAGGATAGTTTCCTCTCCCACACAAAATGATGATTACAGGGATCAGAATTATGAAAATGATGGAATTAATAGTGAAATCAGATGTTTGATCCCAAAGTTGAAGAGGAAGAAAGACTCATGACTTAAGATGCTTGATCTGCTTGATTTCATTATCAAAGTATAGGAAACTCTGAAAGACAATGTGGCACAAGAAAATACGCTTCCCAAGAATGTGAACAAACTGAGCAGGAATGAGGTTCAGTTTAGGGAGAAGACTTTAAACGCAGTGTGTCAATCGAATTTTGCTAAAAGGGAAATGTGGTGGGCTGGCAAGCATTGGATCAAACGAACAGCAGAGATTCACTTGATTGGAAAAACATAAAACTAACGATAGGACAGAATTTGTTTGGCAAAAGAGGAAGATATTTGAAATCTAATGACATCATTACATCAGCAGGCATTCGTAAACCATTAATATTATGGATAAAAAGATAACAAGCACACCAAAAAGATAACACCAATCAGGTCATGTGTTTGAATGTTGGCACTCCTTCTATTTGAACCAAAACGATAACAAGCACAACGCGGAATAAAAATGTGATGCATGGTGTTATTACCTCCAGTATATTAGCATAAAATTGGGCCCCGGATTTACAAATTTACACAGCAAGACAAATGACTTCAAATCAGCTAGACGAATTAAAGATGGCGTCTGACTACCCATAGCGTAAATTCAACATGAATAAAATAATAATTTGAGCCAATTGTGTAATGAAACAAAGTGAAAACTTCTTGGTCAAATAACTTATACATAGTCTCTTACAAAACACACCTTGCAGAAGCCCGGGGGAAGAAAAGGCCTATTGTATAAAGAACGAAAAGTTTACATCACAGATTGGTATTCCACAGAAAATGATACCTTATTTAACTTCAAGCACTAATTTCTGATTTCCATCATTGTGTAGAGTAATATGTAAAGACATTTTCAATTATCATCAGGCTAAAATTCAATCCCATATACGACAAAAGTATAACATGAATCTAACGCAATGAAAAAGAAGAAAATGAAAAGCTATGAATTGAAAGAAAAGATTCTGATAAACATGGAAAATCCGTTAGTACAAAGTCCCAACCTTCTTGTCTTCAGAAATGGGCAAGAAGGGTAGCTTCTTGGCCGTAGCAGCTGTAGCTGTAGGGGACAAGGAGCTAAAGTGACGCCGTTTTCTGTCCGGTTCACCCATGCTCCCCATTGATACACACACCCGGAAACCCTAGACCCACCCAAGACCGTTCCACTCACATTATCAACCAGAAATATTTCGTTGAAACCCTTCACAACATAACAAGACTATGCCAAAACAATCAAGACAGGTTCTTTGAAGCACAACCAGATTATCAAATCCAATTCTCAAAAACCCTAATTCAAACCGACTGACCCATCATCCTAGTACAGCAAAAAGCAGTTTATTTTCCACAATCTTGAAACCTTGCGAAGAATAAAGCCCCCCCTTCTTTGAGTTTTGTTGGTCGCCCCGTCTGACTCTCTCTCAGGGCCCTGCCAGCAGCTCTGATGCCCTCTATGCAGCACGAAAGGGGAGGGGGGAAATGTGTAGGATAGTTTTTTTTATTTTATTTTGTTTTGTTTTTCCTTATTTTTGCTCTCCATAAATCCCGGCACGGAATTTTGGTAATGTTGGAGGGTGGTTTCGGAATTTCTAAAGAACGAATTGGTTTGATGATGATCACAGGCCCAGAGTCAGAGCAGATGGCTGTGGGGTCCGGTTTGAATATAATTTTATTGGTTACACGTGTGGTAGATAATGTGCCATTTAAATGCTTGTTTTCATGGTTTAAGATCATGCAAATGTTCAGGTCAAAAAAAAAAAGATCATGCAAATGCTTGCTAATTTTAGACATGGGTGTGTTCTTATAATCAATTGTTATATTATTTAATAGAAGCTGAGACATTGTATTAAATTTTCATCCATTGAAGAATAATATAACTCTTACAAATAAATCTCTTACAAATATCTTATAAAAAAAATAGGATTATGATGATAATACAGTCGAAAAAAGTGGAGTAGATAAAAAGATTGATTATGGTAGTAAGCCTAAAATTGACATGATATAATGAAATTCTTAACATCGTTTAAAATGTCAAGGGAAAAAATATTCAGCGTATAATGTGAATTATAAAGTGCATTTGGAAAGAAATATATTGCTTATTAATGTGAATGGGTTTATGAATGTTTTAAGGGATTATATAATATAATAGAATTTTAACATAATTAAAAAAAAAAAAAAAGGCAAGAAAAATTGCTTAATGTGTTGGAAACAATTTATGATAATGGTATATGAACAAACACACACTTTCATTAGGGTGATCAATTAGTCAACTCCACACATATATACAGTGAATGAATTGAAAGAATTTTTTAATGGATAATGAATTGACTAGCAAATATGAAATTAAGACTTATTGGATGCAACCATATTGGCCAATAAAAAGGAAGAGAAGAATATGAAGGCGTTCATGCTACAAATTACAATATTCCAAAAATATATATTGTTAGGGGGGAAATTAGAAGTATGGTGAAATTAATTTACTATAGATAGGTAATAGGTTCTCATGTAAAGAAGGTACTATTTTTTTTTTTTTTGAGATTTTTTGCATGCTTGGCTACTTTTAGCTTTTTGAAAAGCATTTTTAGTGAAATCATTGCCACTTGAAAAGATTATTAAAGATGTATGTTGCTATGTTCAGTTTCATGAAAATTAAAAAAAATGCACACATCACATATCAATTGTAAATATTTTAACAAGTGGATAAATCACTTGAAAAATATGAATGCATTGAATTTATTAGATAGTTTAAGATAAAAAAATATGATGAGATTTAAGAAGTTTTCTTATACTACATGTTGGCAAAAAAAAAAAAATGTTGATGCATGAATTGGGGATGAAATAAACAAGACCGTGAGGATTTGCAAGATTTTCTAGGAATTTTTGAATGTAATGTATGGTAACGGTGGAGTGCCTTGCATTAAGATTAGATTAGAATGTTATTGTGATATAATAAAATTATAAAACTTTAAAACATAATTAAAATTAATAAATTTTATAATATATTAAAAAGTTTGAAAATATATGCATTATAATATTTTCGGCAAGTATAAATGCTTAAGTAGTTTTTATATTAAATAGATGTATTTTGGTTCAAAGGAAAGTTTATGAGTTGGATGGTTGAAAATAAATTCTCAAATTTATTAAAGTGATTTACGTAGGATACATTACACTTTTGAATAAGGGTTACGAGTTTATAAAATAAAAACGATGCTTAGGAAAAATTGAATTATGGTTAATAAGGTTGGAAATATGGGTTGACCTATCTCAGCCCATGGGTTAAGTGGTGCAAGCGACAAGAACTCACATCTTTAAAGGGTTCCTAAAATGCCAATATAAATTCATCATGGCTAGCTAACATGTCAACTAGCTTAATTTATTTTTTCCAAATAAAAATTAAGTGCAAAGTAAAAAAAAAAATCTCCCATAAAATTCTATTTTGCTTTGGCCCAAAAAACAAAATAAAATTAAAATTATCTTATTATATCTCTTTATAATTTAATAATATATAAGTATGAATTTTTTTAATGCAATTTTAAATGTACTATAGAAAGTTGATATGAAGAGAAAAAAATATTATAATGCTACTTTTAAATGTATTAGATGTTGTTTAACCTAAAAAAAAGTATTTGGTGTTACTTTTTCTTTTTTATAAAAAAAACATAGTGAGATGAAAAGGGTAAAAGAAATATTTTACTTGTTTATAAAATACAAAAAATATATATTAACATATGTTTTAAAAAAAAATGGGCTATGCCTCAATTTAGGCAATACGGGTTGACAAAATGCCAACTCAAGCTCACCATCAACCCATGGGTTGGTGAGTTAGACGAGTTCAATCTGTATTACCAGCTCTAACGGTGTGTGCATTTTACTTTCTTTTTTTTTATGATTGTTTATGCTTACGTTTATGTTTATAAATTGGGTTTCTTTATTTCTCCAAAGAAATATTTTCACCAAAATCAAACCATTCATAACATAATGACTAAAGCAAAACAAAAGAGAAAATAATTTAAAAACAAAATATTTAGTTCTAGATATGCCTCTAAAGAATGATTCACAACTTCCATTTGTTTGGCCTTCCATCCTCAAAGTGTTGAAGAAGAGAGGGTCCCTATTTCAAATTGATGGATTGAGGCATGCCATGTAGGCAAACAATCTCTTCACAAAATCATGCAGCAACAAACTTAGTCATGTAAGGATGAGAAAGACCAAAGAAATGACAATACTTGCTCAATCGGGCCATCACAATTAAAGACAGTTTTCGTATTTTGGAAGCCCAACAAATCCAGGGAAATGCCTTCCCAAACTCTTTCTGGAATAGGAATAGGTTGCAATAACCTAGAAGCAGATAGAGTTTCATAATTATTCTATTGGCATATGTAACATAACTAAATGAAGGTTTTGACATCTGACTTTATCGTGTCTAATAGAATGTTCCTAAGAAGCGTTTAAGGTCTTTAAGAACCTTAAGAAGGCGTCAAATATGATTATTCAATACATTTTGCCTAAATGGGGGAGCTGTGGGGTAAAACCAAGCATCCCTAGTAGTAAAGCTTCCAGTTTGCCAAATTATAATTTAGCAACCCATCTTCAAAATTTAAGAAATTGAAAGGCAGTGGCATCATTAAGTGGAACAAAATTAAAAGGTTGGGGTCATCATGAGAGTGCATCAGCCCCAATACTCTCTCATCGATCTTTGTATATGATGGTGAAATTGAATGGTAGGATCATCCTTACTATGAAATGTCATCCTAATAGGTAGTGGCACCATTTCTGCATTGCAAATACGAATGCGGTAATCACGATCATAGAAAAATTTATCCTTGCTAGAAAAAGAAACACCCTTGATATGGAAAGCAATAGGGTGATTGTGCTACAATAAAATGGCATCAATACCCTCCACAGAGGTGTCGCATTCAACTATAAATTCAGAGTTAAAATCTTGTAATTTAAGCATCAGTGCATAAATTAAATCTATCTTAAGTCTTTCAAAAGCCTTTTGAGTTGCATGAGATAACTTAGCATTCTTTTTAGTAAGATCAATTTAAAGGGTGAGCAATCATACCATAGTCTTTAACAAACAGCCTATAGTAACTTGTGAAGGCCGAAGCTTAATAAAATTAATAGAAGTTGGCCATTCACTTACTATAATCAGTCTCTACTCCGCAAGCTGACACCTGATAGCCCAAGAAAGAGACATGAGATTGCTCAGATTTACACTTTAAAATTATCAAAATAAGCATGTTGCTGCAAAGTTTAGAAGACAACTCTCACAGGGGTTTCATGCTATTGTAGGGAAGGGTTATTGATTAGTTTTTTCATTATTTTTCCTTTATTTATTATTTTATTTTATTTTTAGGATATTAGTTATTATTTAGCATTTAAGTGTTGTTAGGGTAACTTAGACTCATATTTAGGCATTTGGAAATTATCAGATACAACTCTCTCTCTCTGTCTCCCCTCTCGTCTTCTCTTGTCTCCTCCTCCTCCTCTTCTCCTTTTCTCAATCCTTTTTCCCCTTCCCAAATCTCATTTTACATCAGTTATCATCTAAGGTATGGTCTAAACAAATCAGTAATGGCTGCATAGAATGTTGTTGAAGCATCAGTGGGGCTGAAAGGCATTACAAGGTATTCATAGTGACCACTATGCGTTCTGAATGTAGCTTTTAGGATGTCATTTGCCACTACCCTAATTTAGTGATACCTAGAGCGAAGATCAATTTTTGAAAAATAAGATGCTCCCCACAACTCATCAACATTAGTAATAGGGTATTCATTAGGCATTGTTACCTTATTAAGAGCCTTATAATTTACACACATGTTCCAGTAGTCATCCTTCTTTTAAACCAATAAAAGTAGGCTGGCAAAAGGACTTAAGCCAGGCCAAATGAAACCCTTCTTGAGGAGATCTATTACCCAAATCTCTTATGTCATTTTTCTGAAAATACAGGTAATGGTAAGGCATTATATTAGGTAGGAAGCCACCTAGCACGAGTATAATGGCATGAATATATCCATAGGCTAATGGTAAGGATGTAGGTTCATCAAAAATAGAAAAATATTCTACTAAAAGACTGTATAGATCCAATGATGCGATCCAACAGGGCGCATCAAATTCAAACAAGCCTTTTAAAATTTCAAGTGAACTAATTGCAAGGCCAAGAGCCAAAAAGATTAAAGTATCATTAAATGGGCTTGTGCAAGAGGTTTTAACAAAACATATGTCATTTGGATCAACAAATGAGAAAGAAGACTCCAAGGACGTCATGAAATTGAATTGGGCTGAAAATGGACATGTAGATCATATTTTGGGCTTGGAGGCTTCAAATTATAGGGCTTGGACCATGGGCTATACATAGAAGGGCTCATTTGGGCTTAAATAATCACATTTTGGGCCTAAATTACTTATTATATTTAGTTTATATCTTTTATGCGAAATTTGTAATTTGAATTAGATAGGATTGGATAAAAGATATTCCTTTTGAGTATCCTTATTCCTAGATTTTAGGATATTTATCAATTTCAAAGTTTGAATTTATCTTTTTAGATTTAAGATTGAATTTTATCATTTCTTTAGGATAGGATTTCAGAATGTAATCTTTATAAATACATTGTACTACTCATTCTTGAAATCAGATTATCAGATTATGTTATTGAGTTAAAGAATTGCATTCTTGCATCTTTAAACTTGAGAGTGGATTTCTCTCTAGGGTTCTTAATTGAACTAATAGACTTATCAAGGCTTGATCATCCTTGTGGCGTCTTCCAACACTTCGGGTCCTTGTTCTTCCGTGTTCAAGGGTTCAAGTGGATCATCAACCTTTGTTTAGCGTTCTTGGGGTGCGTATATTTTAGATTGGCTGTGGGTTCTTGGGATCTTTTCCATTGGGTTCGCACCATCCAACGATCTAGACCTAATCATTTCGAGTGCAAGATCAGATCAAACCATGGACTGCATAATTGCATTCTAGTCCTACCGTTAAACTCCCTACAATTTATAATGTTTTCCATCAACCCAAAATATTAGAAATATCTTGTTCCAATTCGCCTTAATGTGTTAAGAGAAGTCAACCACTTTATTCTTGAAACCAATTATGACCCGACCCATGAGAATGGATAAAATTCTAATTAATCATTAGTCTTGGCAGTTGCACCTCCATGTCTCAAAAAATTTGGTTGTAGCGAATAACTCTTCCATCTCCAATCTCGACACCAAAGGTGGACACCGAGCAAGTGGGCAAGCCCAATTCACTTACCAGGGTTTTGGTTAATTTGAACATAAAAATGACAAAGTCCTACATCTTAATATAAGATACTAAAGGAAAAGGGAAATAACAAGATAAATCTATTAGAAAATGAAGTAAGGATCTCACTTTCACTCTCCAGCAGCCAAGGATAAAATCCACTAAGGATTATTTAAGAAAGAATCTCATGTAAACCAACTTAGTAGCCAACAAAAAGAGAATCTACAATTGGATAAAAATTACATCTTTTATCTCATGTGCTTGCTATAAGGCTTGCCAACATATTTATAATGCAAAGAATACAATGGAATAAAATAAATTCTAAAAAAACCTCATATTATCTAGCCATCTAGGTAACAACCAGAGAATGAAATTGAGGAGCTTAACAAACATAATGGCTATTTTTGTTCGACTAACCGACTTATTTGAATAATACAATTGACTTCTAAAATAATAATATTAATAAACAGAAAAATATTTAAAATAGCTCAAACTAATATTTATTCCTAAAATCTCTCTAAGTCCCCACAATTCCCGGTATTGTTCCACTAATCCAGTACTCTATCAATACTCCCCCTTGAGATTCGTCTTGTACTCAAGGCAAGACAGAAGAGATAATGAATCTCGGAGGTGGTTGTCATTGCCTACGCTATGATTGCATTAAAAAATTTTAGCACCTTCTGATGTCACCCAAATAGTGACAATGTCTCCCAAATAGTAGGAATGCTTATGTGCAATGATGCCAAAGTTTAGAGGCAGTGGGCAAGAATGAAGCTTTAGAAGCGGTGGATATGTGGGATGAACCCATTAGAGATCTTTAGGCTGTGATACCAAAAAGATAACACTCAGACATTAGTTTTGCAAACAAAGCAAATTAAAAGTAAAACTCTCTCCCACTCTCCCTCGCAATAAGAATCTTACCATTAGAAGTAATGAGGAGCCCAGGAGAATCTCTAAAAGATAATACTACTTATTTCATTCATATCTTGGCTTGGATAATAGCTTATATATTTATAGAAGAGGAATGATAACTATATAGAAAGTCTCATGATTTTTTTTTACCATCAACCAGATATATGCATTTTATTTCTACAAAACCAAGCACATCAGGTGCACCATCATAGTATTTAATTAAGGACTTACACAAAAGAAGACAACTTTCAGCTACAAAAACAAAAAACTTCAAACAAACAAATCAATGATAAATCTATTAGAAAATGGATTTTGTTACAAACATGATAAGCACAAAATCAGTAAATTTTCAGTGAATAGGAATTGTGAAATAAATATGGGAGGAACCAAAAAAAATTCTTCCAAAGAAGCCACAAGTAAGTATCTTAATTGCAATTACTTAGGTAGCCTGGGAGAATCTCCAAAGATATGTGCTCTGTAATACTTCAAAGATTTTATTGCTCAGAGGCCTATTTATAGAGAAGGATTACACATCATTTTAGAAATAAGGAACATAAATTATTGAAATAGAATACAATCCACATCCTAAGTGCCTCTTAAAATATCCTCAATATTGATCAACTTTTGGATGAACTACATGGCGTTGATTATTTCTTGAAATATATTTGAGGTCGGGTTGCAATCAAATACGAGAATTGCCTTCAGACATCTCGAAAAGACAGCTTTTCATACTCATTCTGGTTATTATGAATTTGTGGTTATGCTCTTTGGTTTGACATATGCTCTTGCTACTTTCCAATCCATTATGGATGATCTTTTCCATCCATATTTGAGGTGATTCATCCTTGTGCTTTTTGATTAAATATTGGTTTATAGTACATCAACTCAGGAACATGTGAAGCACCTCTCTAAAGTATACTTACACTTGAAGGGCATGAAGCAAGATGTCAAACATTTTGTGCAATGTTGTTTCATTTGCCAATAGAACAAACACCAGGCACTCACCCTTGTGAGTAGGGGTTAGCATTTGGTTTTTCTATTTTGTGTTTTGTAAAAACTGAATTAACCAAAAACTAAATTAAACCAATCTTAAACACCAAATCGGAACCAATGAACCAAACTAACCGAAACCGAATTAATCGAAATATTTCGGTTCGGTTATTTAATTAACCAAATTAGCCAAAATATAATATTTAATAATTTGCTAAATATATAATAATTTACTCAATATAATATAATAATTTCTAAATATATTATAATAATTTATGCAGTGTACAAGCCATATATTTAATAATAATATTTAATAATTTATTGTTTACTAAGTATATAAATATAATAATTTACTAAACAAAATATATTTTATATATAATTCAATTTTTCAGTTTTAACCTATTTTTTTCTTAGATAACCTAACCAAACACCGAAAATCAAATTTTCTAAAAGTAACAACCAAAAACAAACTGAATAACCGAATTGAAAAACCAAAAATAAATTCAGTTCGGTTTGGTGTTCTGTTACTGTTTGGTTTTGCTCATCCCTATCTACAGGACTCCTCCAACCCTTTCCTAATATCACACAGGTTTGGGAAGACATTTTCCCTTCTATTGAGATATTTTAGGAGTCACCTAGGATGTGGGTTGTTGATCTAATCATATTTTATGAAGCCTATTTGTAGTATTTTAGGGGATTTTAGTACTATTCTTAGGCTTTTATTGGGTTTACTTGCATTAATTTGAATTGGAGGCAATTTCATAAAAGTAGAGCTAATTAAGAGTAAAATTGTCACACAATTATCATTTTATTAAATATTTGATTTCTTGGGACATTTGATGCTATTTATTATTACTTTTGCATTGTAGAAACTCTTGGAAGAAATTGGGATCTATGACAAAGAAGGGTCTCAATTTCATAAATGACAGAGAATGAATAGAGCTAATGACAGACAAGTCAAAATTAATGGCAGAGAAGTATCTAAATTTTTGAAATGCCAAAGAAGACCAAAACTCTTGCTACAACATTTTCCCATCAAATTAGGGCTCCATTGATCCAATTCTTTGTATCTCACCCATAACCACTTTGCACCCTTAATCATCGGCTTCTCCCAACACTTCAAGGTTCTCCTTGGGAGCATTATTTTCATCTCCACAGCACCACCTCCACTATCCATTTCTCTCACTCTCCTTCCACAGCATCATCAACTTCTCCCATTTCCTCTTCAACCTTCTTAGTGTTCCTTCATGACAGCTCTTAATGGAACATTAATTGTGGCATTCTTCATGGCAAACTATAGCTAGCGCTATGTAATTCTCCAATTCAACAGCAATGACAAGAGATTGGATCTTCATATGAGAGTTTTAGTTACTTTAATTTCTGGTCCAATAATTGTTTGACAATGCATAGGTCTTAAGATAGTTTTTCTAATTATTGAAATTTTTGTATTGTTTAATCTAATTATATTTGGATATTATTGTTGCTGGATTACTATTTAACATTCAATATTGGGTTGTTTATAGCTTTAATTTCAATTATAATGTTGTGGTTATGACATTTACGTTGACTTTGGAGTTAATATATTTTGATTTTCTAAGGTAGATTAGAATCTTGGATCATACTTCTCTTGCTAGCTTAAATTATGTTTCCTTGTATTTAATAGTTCAAATTAAGCATTGATTTTTAGCATCCTTAATTCCAATTTGTATTCTGGTTGGAGTTAGTAAGTTGGGATTTTTGAAAAATATTTTGTGGCAATTCAAGATAGCTCGGTTGTTGGATTAAAGCTTAATTATAATTCTTAATTTATTGTTTTAACTCCCATATCTATTGAAGTGAGGATTTTCTGCATTGTTGAGTTGGAGGATTGATTACTATCATTGCTTATTATTGTGTTTCATTTTCATATCTTTCACCATCATTCATTTTAATCATTTTCATATAAAACAAAAAAAACAAGTATTTCAATTTCAATTCATTTCATGACATTTAGTTAGTAATTCCTCAAATCAATATCTTGCTTTTTATAGTTTAGGTTGTTTGCATTTATTTATTAGGATTTAATTTTGATTTTCAGCTCCTCAAAGTGAATGCGACCAGAATTTTTAACTGTATTGTATTGATTCGGTTAATTTTTGAAATGGATCTAAGGCAACTAACTACTCATTCTTCAATTGTTATTTCATTTTAGTAATTATTTTCCTTATTTCAAAAACGCTATGTAATCCTTCTTATAAATAGGCCTCCAGTCCCTGATCAATAAAATCATCGAAGTATTACAAAGCACATATCTTTGGATATTCTCCTAGGCTACCAAAGTAATTGCAAGTGAGATACTTGCTTGGGGCTTCTTCAGTAGAGTTTTTTGGTTCCGCATATATTTATTTAACAATTCCTATTCTGTGGAAATTCTGATATTCAGGATATTCAGGTGGTCTGTAGCTTTTTTGCAGCACCTTCACTAACTCATCTCAATACATCAGCATCCTCTCTTGATTCACAAATGCGAATAGGCCTAATGCATCACCTTCAAGGTACATCTATGTTATGTCTAGTTTCAACTCCTCCGATGTATCATGGTACTAGAAGAATTTTTCCACCTTTAACACCCATCCTCTTGGGTCATCAGCACTATATTTAGGGAACTCAATTTTTGTGTATGGAAAATGGTGTAGGATTGGCAACAATTCTATATCATCATATATCAGCAAGGATGCAAGAGGGGAGCTAGGAGTAAGACCCGTTGTTGTCTAGAGGAATGAAATGTAGAAAATGGGGTTAATCTTGGCATCTGAAGGGAGCTCCAACTCATATGCAACTGTCCCCATAAGACGAATCACCTTATAAGGACTAAAGAATCGATGGGACAATTTTACCAGGCTCTTATACCAAATTGTAGAGTCCTAAATCAAAATATAAAAATACTAATGAAAAAAAAAGGAAATAATGAGATAAATCTATTAGAAAATGAAGTAAGAATCTCACTTGCACTTTCGAACGGCCTATGATAAAATCCACTAAGAATTATTTAAGCAAGAATATATATTAATTTGATTTATTTTAAATGTTTTCTATTTATTAATATTATTAATTTATAAGTTAGTTTTGTTATAGATAAGTTTGTTTGCTAAATAAGTGGGTATTATGGTTGTTTAAGGTCCACAAACGTCTATTTCTATTAGTGGCAAGATATTAGGGATATTATCTTGAGCATCATGAAGAATTATCAAATTCTAAGCCTTGCTTCAAAACAACACCTCTTTCGGACAATGAGGGTACCGACACAAAATTCGAGCCCTTGAATACAAGTCCAAGTTGAAAACAATGGGTGGGTTTAAATCCACTGCCTCCACGGGGCTGGGTTAGACTACATACAAAAATCATAACTTGAGGAACCTCGCTGCAACATTCACAACAAAAAACCCGCTTCCTTCCTCCTTAGTGACAAGACCCCTTTCACTTATGGCTCCATCGAAGTACTAGTGCCGCCACAATAAGGGATGTGTTTTATGTGTGGTGATCTATGTTGGCTAAGGCATCACTACTCTGGTACATTTTCGCTGCTAGAGATTACGGAAGAAGGCGAAGAGGTTGTGCAGCCATTGCCCGAGGACGAAGGCATAGAGGCCATAACTAAAATTTCCTTCAGTGCTAACCTAGGCAAAGCATCAACCTCCACCATGAAACTTCGAGGCCTGGTGCGATGACGCAAAACGCTAATTTTAGTGGGTAGCGGTTCAACTTGTATTAGAAGTGCAACTCCCTATTCAAAATGTCATTACTTTTAAGGTGCAGATAGGCACTGGTGGTCTGATTAAATGTAAACAGGTATATCCAAATCTTGAGGTTAAAATTTTTTATTTAACAGTTACTCAAGATTTGAGATACCCTATAAGTACCCTATCCCCAATATTGATGAACTTTTGGATGAATTACATGGCATTGCTTACTTCTCAAAACTAGATTTGAGGTCTCATTATCATCAAGTAAGGGTATTGCCTTTGGACATCCTAGAGACAACTTTTAGAATTCATTTTGGACATTATGAATTTGTGGTTATGCCTTTTTGTTTGACAAATGCTTATGCTACTTTTCAATCCATTGTGAATGATCTTTTCCGTCCATATTTGAGACAATTAGTACTTGTGTCACTACTTTGGGGATCAGATAGGCAATAACAGTTTGATTAAATGTAATCTAGTATGTCAAGAGCTAGAGGTTGAAATTTCTAATTTAATAGTTATTAAGATTTCTTTCCATTTTCTTTAGGCAATATTGATTTAGTTTTACGAATTAAATGCCTCGCATATTTGATTACTATCAAGGCAAACAAGAATCAAATGTTCATGATATTCTTAGTAAATGGGGAAAAAAAATATAAACTGCAAGATGGTGTGGCTGATCATAACCCATCTGTCACTTCATAGTATGGGTATCTCCCAGGATGCTAAAAACTATAATGCGGTTGCTCTAAACATGGATTTCATTTATCAAGATGTTGTTGAACCTAATGCTTTGCCTCCTGCACTTGATCACTTTCACACATTCCCCTCTACCTAACCTGAGGCCATACCACTATTCTCACTATCAAAAAGGAGGAAATAGAATCCCATGTAGCAAAATTGTTGAGGAGGGGATTTATAAGGAAGTGGTAAATAGGTGCCTAGAAGCATATTTATGTTGTTTCGCCAACAATCAATCGAGGTTGTGGAGTCAGTTTTTTTTCTAGGCAAAATTTTCCTTCACAAACTATCAAATGTTTTGTGCAACATTCTTTTATTTGCTAGCAGAATAGATACCATACTCCTCCAGCCTCTGCCTATTCCAACACAAATTTGGGAAGACATTTCTCTTGACTTCATCACTGGTTTCCCACAATCAAGAGGCTTTGATGTTATCTTGGTCATTGTGGATCGCTTAAGCAAGTACAACCACTTCATCACCATGTCTCATCTATATTCGGCTAAGTCAGTGGCTACAATATTCTGTCAAGAGATTATGTGATTGTTAAAAGACCCCTTTTACAAAATAATACATTTAGCCTAATTAACAATTATTAAACAATTAACCAAGGTTATAAAAGAATTTGTTTGTCACTTTCAAAAACTTTATGTCTCATCCACCAAATTAACATATTAGGATTTAGGTTACAACATCGCCCACAAATTCATACATTGAATCTAGGGCACAAAACCGTTCACAAATTGATAACAACCCTTTGTTGACTTATTCAAGAAGGGGGAAACGTGCCAAAGACAATTGAGGATACCACGTTCAAGTATGTTTTGCTGTTGCTATTTTTATACATTTTATTAGTTCAATTTAATTATTTATAATTCTAGTATATTCTAGGATCCCTATTATTCCGGTTAGTTGCAAGTTGTTACCCTGGATTTGTGTTAGCATTTAAATTCATTCTCTGTAATCGCTATTATAAATAGCACCCTTTGAGTCACCAATAAAGTATTGAGATTTCATAGAAAATTTGATTGGGAGATTCTTCTTAGGCTATTTGAGAGAAGGAGTGGTGAGATTCTTGTTACTATTTTTCTCAATAGATTTTTTTTACTTTATTATTTTCTTTCATTACTATAAACAAAAAGATCAGTTTAGGTTTTTACCAATTTGGCATCAGAGCCTCATTTCGTTCAACATGGTGACCACAGGAGTTTCCAACGCCAATTCGGACTCTGAAGCTACTCACTCAGCCGCGGACCAATTAGTTGCAATAGCTTCTCGACTTGACGTGATCGACGCTTTAGTTGAGAAAGTCTCGGTTCTGGAAGCTGCTTCTTTGTGACGAGATAGAGGGAAGGCTGGATCTCACTGGGAGGCTGGCAACGAGGATGATGTCGATGGATTCTATCAGCGTCATTTTCCGTATACGAAGCTTGAGTTTTCAAAGTTTAGTGGAGGTGACCCATAGGGGTGGATCCTTAAAGCTGAGAAATTCTTCAGATAACATGAAACTCGTGAAGAGCTAAAAGGTGGACGTTGCATCAATGTACTTGGAAGGGGATGCCTTTGACCTATTTACTTTCGTGAATCAGGAACGCACGGTGATGTACTGGGATGAATTGGTGAAGGCGTTGCAAGAGAACTACTGATCGCCTGAGTTTTAAAATCCTGATGAGTTCCTCTGCAACATAAAGCAATTCGGCTCGATCCAGGAGTACAAGTTGGAGTTCGCTCGTCATTGTGCTCGCGTGAAGAAATGGCTTGACCATTGTCTTTTGGGGGTTTTCATTAGTGGCCTGAAGGAGGAGCTCAAGTTGGAGGTTTGTATCCACAAGCCCAAGACCGTATTCAGGACAACCAGCTTAGCTCTGGAATATGAAGCTATGTTAAACTCCACACGTGGGTACCGACCCACAACATCATCGGCCCAACCTCGGAGCTACCAAACAAATGTGCAACCCAACTCTGCTCGGGACGCTCGTTCCAGCACGTTCTCATCATCTTCAGCAAGCAGGGGTTCTGTTGCATTTTCATCGGGTATGCTAACACCACTTGCTACCAGCTTCATGTATCAGCGTCGATGGGAGAAGGGCCTCTGTTTCCGGTGTGTGGAAACTTTTCGGCCAGGCCACCGTTGTGCTAGAACGTTCCCATTACTAGAGGTGGATGAGGATGAACAGGTTGTTCCTCCCATTATTGAGGAGCCCACGGTTGAAGATGAAGGCGCAGAGGCAGAGATTTCCTTCAATGCAATATTAGGGAAGTCATTTGCTTCCACCGTGAAGTTGCGTGGGAAGGTGAAGAATAAAGAGATGATGATATTAGTAGACAGTGGGTCTACTGATAACTTTGTATCAGACTCTCTTGTTTCTAAGTTGGGGTTAGACGTCCAGAATGTACCTACTTTTGGGGTACAGATTGGTGATGGCAGGAAGGTAAAGTGTAACACCATTTGCCCGAACCTTGAGGTCCAAGTGGAAAATCTGATTATTAAGCAAGACTTTTTCCCTTTTTCGTTGGGCAATGCTGATTTGGTATGAGGGATTAAGTGGTTGGCTTCACTTAATACGGTGCAAGCTAATTGGGCTAAAATGTTTATGATCTTCTGGGTTGATGGAAAAAAATACAAGCTACAGGGGATTACATCAGAAACCCACACACAAGTTTGTTTTCAAAGTATGCTATTATCCCCAACCTCTGAGCAGAATCATACTGACATGCTTCATACCGATGCCATCTACCAAGAGTTTTCATCTGTCTTTGATGATCCCATATCATAACCACCGTCCAAGGGGCACTACCACCACATTCCATTACTACCAGAAGCAGCTCCACCAAATTTGAGCCCATACCAATATCCTCATTCTCAAAAAGATGAGCTGGAGGTCCAGATAGAATCCTTGTTGGAACGTGGCTTCATCTGTCCTAGTTCCAGCCAATTCGCTAGCCCAGTACACCTAGTGGGAAAGAAGGATGGCTCATGGAGACTTTGTGTTAGCTACCGTTGCCTCAACAAGATTACTATTCTAGATAAGTACCCAATCCCAAACATAAATGAACTATTAGATGAATTGTACAGAGCCTGATATTTTTCAAAAATTGATTTACAATTTGGGTACCACCAAATTCGAGTTTTCCCGTCTGATGTGCATAAAACTCATTTCGTACCAATTCAGGGCATTACTAATTCATAGTTATGCCATTCGGATTGACAAACACCCAAACTACTTTTCAATTTGTCATGAATGACTTGTTTTCATTCGTACTTACGTAGATTCGTGCTTGTGTTCTTTGACGACATATTGATTTATAGTTCTTCAACCAAGGAGCATCTGGAACACCTTCGTGTTGTTTTCCAGATCCTGCAACAACATCAATTATTTGCTAATGCAAAGAAATGTTCACTAGGCCAGACTCGAAATTGACTATCTAGGGCATATCGTCTCAAAATGAGGAGTTGAGGTCATTCCGGAAAAAATTTTGGTTGTTCTCAATTGGCCAACCCCGGCTTCAGTAAAGGAATTACGCGGTTTTCTTGGGCTCACTAGGTACTACAGACGATTTGTGAAGAATTATGGTCTCATTGCTAGGCCCCTCACTGATTTGACAAAGAAAAATGCTTTCTTATGATCTCCTCGAGCTCAAATGGCTTTCAAAAATTTGAAGAGGGCTCTAACAACTACCCCGGTGTTACAACTACCCAATTTCCAGTTGCCGTTTAGGTTGAGTGTGATGTATCCATGGAAGGGGTAGGAGCTGTGCTGATGCAAAATGAGTAACCTATCGCCTATTTCAGTAAGGGTTTCTTCTCAAACCGCTACCAATCTACCTATGATCGAGAGTTGCTTGCCTTGGTAATATCTTTTCAAAAGTGGCAACATTATCTGCTGGTCGTTCACTTTTTTGTATGGACAGATCATCATAGCCTCAACTATCTGTTGGATCAGAAGATTGTGACTAATTCCCAATAGAGGTTGCTTATTAAGCTTCTTCCTTTCAACTTTACCATCATCTATAAAGCTGGAAAAGACAATGCAGCGGCAGATTCATTGTCCAAGCAACCACACCAAGCTGATTTCCTCTATTTGGTCATCCCAATGGTGCATGAGCTCTAGTCATTACCACAAGCCTTATTGGAGGACCCCTATACTAAGGAGAAGATTGACGAATTGTAGAAGAATTCGAATCCACTCTCTCATTACAGTTTTGTTCAGGGACGGTTGTACTACAAAACGAAACTGGTTATCCCTAACTAGTCCTCGCTCTAAACTAATCTTATGGAGGAAGCACATGCCACACCTACCGGTGGGCATGGCGAGTATCTCAAAACTCTACAAAGGTTGACTTCCCATTTGTATTGGCCCGAGATGAAGAAGGATGTGAAGCAGTTCATTCAGTGTTGCCCGACCTGTCAACAATACAAGTACCAAACTCTTGCTTCGGCAGGCCTCTTACAACCTCTTCCTATTCCTACCCAAATTTGGGAAGACATTTTACTAGATTTCATCACGGGGCTTCCTAAATCGAGGGGTCATGATGTGATTCTAGTGGTAGTAGACCGATTGAGCAAATATAGCCACTTCATCACGTTATCTCATCCTTATTCAGCCAAATTAGTGGCTGGGTTATTTTGTCAGGAAATTGTTCGCCTGCATGGCATGCCTAGGTCAATAGTTTATGATTGCGATCCTCTGTTCCTAAGCAATTTTTAGCAGGAACTTTTTCGTTTAAGCCATACTCGTTTGAAAATGAGTACGACTTATCATCCCTAGACGAACGGGCAAACTGAGGTCGTCAACCGATGCCTGAAACATATCTCTGGTGTTTTGTTTTGGAGCAACCAAAGATTTGGAGTCAATTTTTGTGTTAGGCCGAATACTCTTTCAACACCGGATTTCATGTAGCAGCCAATAACACTCATTTCAAGTTAGTTTATGGTAGGGACCCCCTACTCTCCTTCCATACGTCAAGGGCAAAACAGTCGTTGCTGAACTGCAAGAACAATTGGAAACCCGTGATGCTATGCTTAAGGTGCTGCGCAAAAATCAGCTTAAGGCACAGAACCACGTGAAGTTACACACGGATCAACATCGGAGGGATGTAGAGTTTGTGCCAGGAGATTCAGTTTGGTTGCGCTTACAACCCTACCACCAGAAATCATTAGCCAAAAGGAAATTTGAGAAGCCATCGCCCTGATTCTTTGGCCCTTACAAAGTACTCAAATGTGTGGGACCGGTGGCGTATGAGTTAGAGCTCCCTTCAAATGCCAAAATCCACCCCGTGTTTCATGTTTCACTCCTATGACCAGCCCATGGTCTCCAAGCGCCATCTCCACCTGCGGACATACCTCTTTCATTTGAGTTAGAATGGCAGCTACAATCGACCTCTATCATGGACCACCGTTGGATAACGGATGGAAGATTGGAATTGTTAGTCTAATGGGAACATCAACCACCTGCGGATGCCACATGGGAAGACTATGAATTGTTGAAGGCCCAGGTCCCATTTTTCCGACTTGAGGACAAGTCGTTTTTCCAAGTGGAAGAAATGATAACAACCCTTTGTTGACTTATTCAAGAAGGGGGAAACGTGCCAGAGACAATTGAGGATACCACGTTCAAGTCTGTTTTGCTGTTGCCATTTTTATGCATTTTATCAGTTCAATTTAATTATTTAGTAATTCTAGCATATTCTAGGATCCCTATTATTCCAATTAGTTGCAAGTTGTTTCCCTGGATTTGTGTTAGCATTTAAATTCATTCTCTGTAATCGCTATTATAAATAGCACCCTTTGAGTCACAAATAAAGCATTGAGATTTCAGAGAAGATTTGATTGGGAGATTCTCCTTAGACTATTTGAGAGAAGGAGTGGTGAGATTCTTGCTACTATTTTTCTTAATAGATTTTTTTTACTTTATTATTTTCTTTCATTACTATAAATAAAAAGATCAGTCTGAGTTTTTACCACAAATCCACTGAATAAATCCATATACAAGACTAACAGCACAATCAAAATAAGGTTTACAACCCAACTCACTAGTTTCCATTCTTCCACATTGTAACCCAAACACACGGGTTAAAATATAATGATCCTACAATGACAATATATAAATAATACAATCCTTCAAAAAGATTCTAGAGGCATACAAGACTACAAACACTTATGCCTCTACTTGCTTTCCTTGAACATTATTTGGAAAGAGAGGTCTCGCCTAAAAAAATGTTAATGCCATATGGGGTGAGATATTAAGTCCCCATAACCAAAAGTAATTTATAATGTATACAAGAAAGGAATGTAAGTCAGAGAAACAGGTTTATCAATAGTCACATTAATAATTTCAATAATAAAATCATACATAAAATTTTCAATAATTGAACATGTCCTCATTCATTCATCATGCTCCCCCTTATATCTTCTGAACGTGGTACATCTTATCAGTGCTAGTATACCCGACCAAAGGTTAGCTAGTCACTTTAAGAACAATGCCCCCTTCCATGTCACCACCAATATACTGTAACAAGAAGATGTCTGCCCAAAACACTCACCTCAAATCCGAGCAAGGAATGAGAGAGCCGATAAGCACACAATTCAACTGCATCTCTTCCACACAACCCAATATATCCCATAATAAAATACAATATATTTGGTGTAATATATTTTTCTTTTATCAACATCTCACAACAAATAACATTACATATAAGTCACAATCATCTCAACAGTAATATTATCACTCATAATCACATCTCATATATATAAGTTGGAAAATACACTGTTTCACTAGAAATTGATAAATATTCAAACATATGCATGATTTTTCAAAACATATATAAATAATATAAAAGAAAGTAAGATTTCAAAAACACCTTATAGTCCATAAAGTACATATAAAATAAATTAATCACAGTTACCTCAACTCCAAGCTTAACCTTGAACACTTTAGAAGCCAAGAGTATAATTCACAATTTTGAATCACACATACCCATCTACGTAGGGATGGAAAAGCGGGCCAACCCACGGGTTAGGAGAGGTGGGTTGAAAGAACCCGCCCCCCAAGCTGGCCCGCAAAAAAAATACTAATAAAAAATTAAATTAAATTAAAACTTTTTCATTATACAATATTATTTTATTTTGACTCAAAAAATAATATTATTTCACTACATCTTCTTATAATTTAAAAATATATAAGTATTAATGTTTTATTGTAATTTTAAATATAGTATCATAGATAGTTAAAATAAAAAAAATAAAATAGTTATGCTACTTTTAAATTTATTAAATGTTGTTTATTTAAAAAAAAATAGAATTTGGTGTTAATTTTTTCTTTCTAAAAAAATATTGAGATGAAAAACTGTAAAAAAAAAACATATATCATATTATTTTATTGTTTAAAACATTTTTTTTAAAAAAAAAAAAAGGTTAGGCCGGCTGGCCTGCCAACCCGCGGGGTTGGGCAGGGCAAGCTGTCCCCAATGGGTTGGCATTTTGCCAACCCTAACCAGCCAAATTTAGCGGGCTAGTGGGTTGGGCCTACGGGTCCAACCTGTATTCTCATTATTAAATCTACGCAATAATATAGAAACAAATTTAATACATAATTAACATACTTAACCAACTTAAAAGTTTTGAATTAATTACCCAAAAATTACAATTTCATACTCTACTCTCAATCAATTGTTTTCACTTCAATTTTACACTTTTTACAACTCAAATAATTCATTTGAATCCGAATTTAACATCAAATACATGTTATTGTACAAAAATCCCAATTTAAAATTTAGGTTTTTAACATAAAATACCAATGTCACTCCCAATAACCCCAAATAAATTGTTTAGTGCAATTTTAATCTGAAAAATAATTCAGAAATAAAAACGATGTGTTAGATACTAAAGAAAAATCATTATAAAATCATAAAATAACTAAATGAAAAATCCAATACAAAGAACACCATTTACTAATATCCTTTTACATTTATATGATTTTATATTGTTAAAAATCACAACTTTTTGAAATTCTAACTCAAAAAATTTCCTTTAATCAAAACAAAATGACCACCATTTGAAAGAGAAAAATATATAAAATAATTTTTATTGAAAAAATTTAGTAGTTAGGAGAAATTTTACTTACGGAAATAAGCTACAAAGAAATATACTTGCATAACACTGCCGGCGGCGAGGGAGAATAGCAGAGGAATGCGTGCGGAAAGGTTAAAAGAAGGCACATCCACCATTTTAATAAAGATTTAGTTGAAATTACCAAAAATGACCCAAAGAAAAAATTTACAGTAAAAGACCTATCCTTTCATTCTTTCCTATCTTCTCTCTTCTCTTCCTTTTATTTATCATAATAATAATTATTATACATTTCATTTATTTTATAATACCAAAATATATTTGGGGAAATCATATTAATCAAATAAATATATGATAATATTTTTAATTATAATAAATTAAATATTATCTAATGATAATTTTAGAAATAAAATTTTAAAATGTTACAGATTGCATGGGATGCCTCGATCGATAGTGTGAAAACCCAAATCAATAATTCCTAACCCCTACAAAGTAGCACGGTTCCTACTCTCAAAGGTAAGCCTAAATGCAGGTCCTTAGGAGTTAGGAGAGATTGGCGAATTCATAAATCTACATACCATTTCTTAAAACAAGTTATTGTAACCCTATCCATTCTTATTGATAATGGGCTACCAAGCCATACTCCTCACCCACTA
>QFDD01001515.1:0-26870 GCA_006871305.1 Vachellia collinsii | reverse complement strand
GCCTCAATGCATCCTTGGTAACCACTTGGCCATTTGGTCAAGTGGCTACCAGGGATGCATTGAGGCGCTACTTACCCCCAGGTAGTGGCTTCGATCCCTGGGGAGGTGAGTTGTGAAACCTCTAGGGGAGAGGTTATAACCTGGCTGCCAAAAGACCTCAGGGAGGTGGGGTGAGGTAGTCCGGCACCGTCAGGGACCCGGTGGGGTGAAGCCGTGCCGTTACAGGTGTTGAATCTCCCTCCCCTAATCATCTTAAGGGTGAAGTGGTAAAATATAGTACCAATATAAGAATTGGTTGACTTTTTTTTTTTGAAGATTAAGAAAGTTTAATACATTACTTTTAAGTATTTACATTTACTGTTTTTTTTAAATTAATTGTATGACTTATAAATTGATATGTAATTTAATAATATACATAAATACTTTAACATGATGCTCTTAACTTTCCTAATCTTCAACAAAATCATCTGATTTTCATATTAAGGATGGAAGATAGTATATTATTTGCAACACTTTTAATTTTACATTACTCATTTATTTTAGCAATCGCAAACAATGCTCTTCTTAAACACACTAACGATCTCTTAGCAATTTGTCCTTTTAGATTGAGGAAATTTATAGGGAAAATCTACTAAAAAATACCTATAAAATTGTAAATGGACACATCAGGGTTTCGAATCTTCATTTTTGTCCATAGAGTTCATTCGAATGAAGTTATAAAGCTCATTCGAATAAGCTTTCGAAAATTTCAATACTCATTCGAACGAGTCATATAGTTCATTCGAATGAACTTTCAAAAATAATTTCCATTTTTGTCAACATAATTCATTCAAATAAGTTACAGAGTTTATTCAAATTAATTTCGGTGGTCCTAATATAGTTTTGAGTTGATTTATTTTGGAAGGTTAAAGAACCTAAATAAACTATTTTAAAGTGTATATATATTATTTTTGAAACTAATTAGAATGACTTATAAATTAATATATGATCTATTAATACATATAAGTATTTTAAAGACATCATGTAATATATGTTATAATTAAATGGGAGTTGAGTCTCCCTCTCCTAATCCTCTTAAGAGTAAAGTTGTAAAAGATAGTACCAATATAAGATTTGGTTGACTTTTTTTTTTACGATTAAGAAAGCTTAATACATTAATTTTAAGTATTTACATTTATTTTTTTTAAATTAATTGTATGACTTATAAATTGATATGTAATTTAAGAATACATATAAATACTTGAACATAGTGCATTTAACTTTCCTAATCTTCAACAAAATCATATGATTTTTATATTAAGGATGAAAAATAGTATATTATTTGCAACAATTTTAATTCTATATTGCTCTTTTATTTTAGTAGTCACAAACAATGCTCTTCTAAAACACAATAATGATCTCTTAGCAATTTTTCCATTTAGACTGAGGAAATTTATAGGGAAAATCTAAAAAAAATACCTTTAAAATTATAAATGGACATATCAGGGTTTTGAATCTCCATAATTTCAAATTAGGGCACTGGACCAAATGAGGATTTCAAAATGTTAAGGAAAATACCACATTGCCACTGAGTTAAATATGAGCTTTCAAAACCAATTTTCATTATTGTCATTCCCCACTCCATTTTGGTCCATAGAGTTCATTTGAATGGAGTTATAAAGTTTATTTGAATAAACTTTAAAAAATTTCAATACTCATTCGAATGAACTTTCAAGAATAATCTCTATTTTTGTCAACAAAATTCATTCAAATAAGTTACAGAGTTTATTCGAATTAATTTCGGTGGTCCTAATATAGTTTTGAGTTGATTTATTTTGGAAGGTTAAAAACTTAAATAAACTATTTTAAAGTGTATATATATAACTTTTTAAACTAATTTAAATGACTTATAAATTAACGTATGATCTACTAATGCATATAAGTATTTTAAAGAGATCATGTAATATATGTTATAATTAAATGGGAGTTGAGTCTCCCTCCCCTAATCCTTTTAAGAGTGAAGTTGTAAAATATAGTATCAATATAAGAATTGGTTGACTTTTTTTTTTAAAAGATTAAGAAAACTTAATACATTACTTTTAAGTATTTATATTTATTATTATTTCTAAATTAATTGTATGACTTATAAATTGATATGTCTAAATAGATAAGACCAAAATCCTGTAGAAGTCTGGTGATAAAAGTTTAAAAGGTCGAGACCGGCGTCGTTTATAATTGGTTGAGGCACCTTTTTCAGGTTTTGTTGTGAAGATTTGGGCCTCAAGGTCGTATTGGGTTCTCCACTGAACTCGAAACCCAAGTGGATGGTGATACTGATGTTGCATGAGATGAGATGCTTTTGGAGGATAACCATTAGCTTGGAAACCCACAAAAACTTTAAAAATCATGTAATAAGCATTTTTTCTACGAACAAAACCATTCTTATATAATTACTCTAAACATGGTAAAACTAGTTATAAGATAATTCAAGCACACATAAAGTACAAACCTACATGCGAGTTCTTGTTGCAGATTAGTTTTTAAACTCAAAAAAAATAGTTATATACGCTTATAAATTAATAAACTTTGTTGATATGATTTAGAATTCGTTTGGTTTTATTGATCCAAATAAATAGCTTCTTAGGGTATATTTGTTAATCAATTTTGAAAATCAATTTCACATAAGTTGAGATAAAACTCTCTCACATACTTACCTTGGATTGTAAGAAATCATTTTTTAAATCAAAGTTTTGTTACTTCCCAAACAAGCTCTAAGTAACTGCATGGATTCCAAAGAAAATAACTTCTTTAACCACTTCTATCACTTAAAAAATTCCAAACTCTTGCAAGACCTTTATATCTACAGTGAGACTTGTCTCTGAGTCTTCATGGGCAAGGATTTAAATTCTTTAGATCCATAAATACCATTTTCAGTATTAACTTTACATTTTTCATATATATCCTGATTTTGATTATATGTGTAATATTAATCTCAAGTCTTATCGTCAATCCGGAAAGTAAATTATACTTTTTTAAAAAGAAAAAAGAAAAAAAGAAAAGTCTCATTTTCCAGTTTAGTTTTAGACATGGGACGAAGCTCTGGGGCACCAACTTGGCTCGGGTTAGAAGCAGAATTGCGCGATTTGTCCAAGGTCTCACAGGATCACTCTTCATCAGGTTGGGTTGTCTAATCTTTTTACGTTACGTGTTTCCTTTTTCTCTCCGTTTCCTCTGGCTCCGATTGCATCTCTCGTCCTGGTTAAACAAAAAATTTGGATCTCTCTCATCGAACCTGCCAACTCTAGGGTTTACTTTACCAAACCGATCAAGGAGCTAACTTACGGGCAAATCTATCTCATTGCTGCTTCAAGTATTTGCCCCATTTTTTCCCTCATGCTTCATTGCTTTCGTCTTCCTTTTCTTCCGCGTGCTTTGTAATTCGATCTCTCTGTTTTTCTTGGCAAGTTACGGTGCTTTGTAGATTGTGAATGGGTTAAGAAATTATCGTCTTTTCACGTCTCTGTTTGTTTAGATTCGGTTCTTTCTTTCTTTCTTTTTATCCCCGAAGAATTCGAAGTTGTTGTTGGTGGTGATATTTAATTCCATATGGAGTGCTCAGCAATTGGGTCCTGGAGATAATTTTCTGACGTCGCTACTTTACTGTTCATAATCGAATCATAGAAAATTAACAAATGTATGAGGGTTGATTTGAAATCAGTTATTCGATTTGGATGGTTTTAGCTTAATGATAGTGGTGTTTGGACCACAAAAAAAAGCTTAGTGGTGATTTATATGAATATCATTTAACCTTCATGTGGCATGAGGCCGAAGATCTTTGGTTCTATTCTTTTTTCCCCTGGCCAACTTCTTCATTTTCATTTAGAGTATGTGCATTCAATAATTGCGAGGATGTTCACCTTTAGAAAATCAAGTTCGGATGGTGCAATGGAAGTGAAGGCTTTCATGTAACGCTCATCTTAATTTCCAGTTTAAGGAAACCCGGTAGAGTGAGTCTTTGTGTGTATATTGCGGAGTTTGAACCCCATCCCCACCTTTATCATATGAGCTACTCTAAGTGATAACATCAGGGTAAGTTTGATATATAATAGTTGTGACTGATGCTACTCGGAGTGCTTGGGTTGTGTAACTGCTGCTCCAGCATGTCTTCTGCTTCCAAAGTAGGAAGATGCTAACACAGTAATGTTCAATCAATTTGTTTGGATGAATCTTGATTATGCAATTACAACCCATTGATTTGTCTCTGCATGGGTAATAGGATTGATTATCTTTGTGAGAAGAGCATCTAACCCATTGACCATTCCAAAGATTGTTGTCTAAGTCCTTGAGTAGTCACCAAATTTCTCATTTATAATGGGGAATGTGTTACTGTCCTACAATTTTTTAGGTTTAGGGGAGAACTGCCTATTGGTTTTAGAGTTTTTTTTTTTTTTTTTTTGTGGGGGGGAATGCATATTGAATCCCGATAAAGAGATATTATGCATTTTTGCTTGTTATACTGCGAGCAAATATAAAGATTTATGGTGCCTAGTTTGTATTATTGACCGAGTTTGAAATAGTTTATTTTCATGGTAAGAGTCCTCTTTGAAAAATACGCACTATCTTTATTTGACCGTGTGATGCAGTAACAATACGCTGTTAATCTAATGATTATCATGATTTTGGGGTGCATTAACGACCTCTATATATTAAGTGTTTGTGCCTTGGCTTATTTTGATAACTTTCTCATTCTTTTTTTGTTACATTATCAGGTAACTCTTCATGTTCAGATTCCTCAGTGCTGTGTGTTGACATTGATTCAGTGTGTTTCTAGATACTTGGGAACCAAAGATGGTGTCTGAAGAAGTTATGAAAGTTGTTTTTCCTTTATTAGAGGACATTGATCTTGCTTCTTGTATGGTAGTGTGTAAGCAGTGGAGAGATCTGGCTCGAGATGATTACTTTTGGAAATGTCTTAGTGCCAAGAGATGGCCTTCAATCTGCAAGAGACCTAATCCTCCTACTGTAAGCTACTATAAGTTATACCAAAGCTTTTACAGACGCCAGCATCATAAACCTCTTCTCCCTCCAAGAATTTCCTTTGATGATTTGGAGTTCTTCATTGACATTTGGGCTGAAAATAAAAATAGATTACTCTTCTCTGAAGTGGTGCCAGGCACTGTCCTGCAGCGAGGAATTAAAATTCCACCATCTGGAGCTTGTGAAATGCTTAAATATCACTTGGAGGGCTCCGAGTTCAAGATGACATTACCTGTTGAACCGAGGTTTAAGGTGCCTGCAAACCAAACTGAGACAGTCAGCATCTCTGTATTGGTTGGGCGGAAGGATTCAAATAAAGTTGCTCATATCATTAATAAGTCCATGTTTGATTACATCGACTGGTCATTGTACAGGGCGTTGGCATTTGAGTACCTTGACATTTCCCCTGTATACCCCTTTTTGTCTGGCATCCGGGCATGGATCTCTTTGTTATTTATGGAAGATGGAAATGAGGGAGCGATGGATGTGTTCGGTATACAGTTGGATTTCTGTGATGTGGCAAACTCTAAGGAAGAAGTCTTGTGGCTGTTGGACATGCTTGATTGGAAGTGAACGTTTTGAATTTTGATGAGATACAACATCAAAAAATAAACTGGGAGAAGTGTGTTTGTGCGATACTTGAGTTTAATTTCAGCGTAGTGGATTCGCATGATAATGACGTCTTGTATGTTCATATTCTGTAAATGCTTTGTCTATATTGATTAATGGTCGTTAATGAATACAATCTTTTCTTCAGATATTTCTGGGAAGTTCTGATGGCATCTTCTTGCTTGGTCGCTGATAAGAGCTAGATTTGCAGGTTCAAGGACCAAGTTCAAAGTAGTGGATTTAATTTTTCCTGCTGATTCAAAGAAGGGTGAATAATATTTAAAATTGTGTTGGATTATCTGTTAATGAAAGTAACAGTGTGTTGAGTTAGATGATTGAAGAGACAGTCTAATTAAGGGATCAGATTGAAAGGTTAAAAAAAAAAAATTGAAAAGGACGCGTGTGTCATATTTTTCACGAAAAGAATTTGATCCGTTGATTACATATCTTGCCACGCATTTGTTATCTAGTAGTTGCTTGTCATTGCATAAGTGTCAATTAATATCACATTAATGTAGCGTAATGAATCACGAGCACTTGCATAGAAGTAATGCGTGTGCGTACATGGAATGAAATTAAACTGTGACTGATTTTCCATGCCCAATTAATTTGGACCAAGTTGGGTGAAATTAGAACTACAAGGCCAGTTAAACGGTATATACTACATGACTAGTAAATAGAGTAATCATGATCTAGCAAAGCGAAACTGCAGGCGTTACAAGCTTTAGCAAAAAAAATTTTTTGTTTATATCAGCAAATATTTAATTTTAATACTGTCATGCCAAGATTTAACATCGAGACGTTTTTTCAACTTTCATGGCTGCGATTAGGAGAGTTTTTTATTTTTTGGGCCAACTGCTATTAGGAGAGTTACACACTTGTTGGTATTGATATTATTATTTTTTTCAATTATGTCTGCTCGATATACAGTTTTCATATATTTTTTTGAATTTTGGCGACATCTTATAAAAAAATGCAGATGTGTTATAAATATTATTACGTGGATATTCATATCTCCCATTATCCCCGATTATGTATCCCCTTGATATCTTATGTAATATCTGAATATTAATCTATGTTGATATTGTAAATCATACATATAAATATAAGGCATACTCTGAGATAATAAATAAGAGTTACTTTTCATTGCTCTATACTTTTTTCTCTTCCTATATCTTTTTTCACTCAAATTTATAACATGTTATCAGCATAACGCTCTAGTATGGAAATTATATTTTTACTGTAAGATATTTGTTATTTTTTTTTTTTAAATACACAGACGTCAAAACGAACATTTGAACTATGAAGCGCGAATAATTTTATTGAAGGTGGATGGGCTCTCACTTGCGGCCGGCTTCCCCCTCAAGCTTGCCATGGCAACGTTACTAAGCCAATCCAGCTGGGATAATTCTGTAATTTCTTAATCTCCAATTTAATTTGTTAACTCCCGGTGTTCTTGTCCTCACCAGAATATGCAGCTCCCGTGAACTTGCCCAATTACTCCGAGAGTCATTTCCAGATGAAGGCAGGGCCAATTCCGTAATTGGATTGCTGGACTCAGGTCAGCACCTACAAAACCAAATCCGCTTGGAAACCACTCCCTCGAAGGGACCCCAAAAGTAATTTACCAAAAACACAAATTCCCCGCCATTTGCCTTCATTCCTCAAAAGATCCTCTTCCCAATCTGACCTTCTAGGGCTTCAATTTCTTCCTATCTGCACACTATCTTACCTTCAATTGGAACCGATTTACCCTCAATTCGCCTGTAGATTTTGCATTTTACACTCTTCACCCTCCATACATGCTCTTCCGGTGCCTACCACAGACTCACCGGTTAGTTAATCGATGAGTTTTTCTGGGAGTTCCGCCACTGCGGCGTTCAGCCCCCGTGGCATCAGTCTGTCGAACACTATCCACTCGGAGGTTGCCTCTTGCTTGCCCTTGCCGTCGCTTCCTGTGTTCTGCGGAGCTTCCGATCATGACTTCCGGCTCCTGGAGGGATCTAGGTTCTTGGACCGCGGTGAAGTGCTTGCACAGTCCAGTAAGATTGCTGAGTTGCTTCAGCAGACGGATGTGTCGTACTTGTAAGTGTATCCCTTTCTTCCATCCCGCATTTTTTACAGATATGTCTTGCATTGATTTTTGTCTCTAGGAAGTAAGTGGACGTACTAATTTGCTGCGGAATTTTTGTTCATTACAAATTCGCTCGTTTAAGCTGAGCTCAGTGGTGTTCGAACTCTATGTAATTCACTCTAGTGGTTATGATGCGATTTGACTTTTTTATATGTTGATGAACTCTGAAACTGATTCATGTCTTGTAAAATTTGGTTGCGTATGTAAACTGAGCTGGTTGCGTTATTAAACTGAGCTTTGGTTTTACATCGCAAGCTGTCTGACGGTTTTTCAAAAAACTTTACTTGAATTTTATTAGTAGGTAATATAATGGTTTTTTTAAACTCAACCATTGAATGCTTGTATGTTGTTAGTATTATTTTGATTTGAATTTATGAAGAGAGTTCAAACCAACCATAAGGCATGGTGTTTTATTCAGGAATCTAAGAGATGATGCTAAGGCTGCTCCCTATGTCTATGTTGAACCTTTAGAACTCCATGATGAAGTTCTAAGGTGCAATCCCGAAGCATTTGAATGCCGTGCTGCAGGTAAACACAGTGCTTGGTCTCTTTCCTGCATGTCTCCGATGTAAAATGCATTCAATTCTAAGGCTAATAAATGTTTGGCATATTTCCTCGAGACTTGGAAAAATTGGTTTAAGTAATATGTATAAATTAAAGGCAGACCAGTGACATTGAAAACGGCTGATAGTTAATTTAGGTTACTCAGTCTCCGATTCCACAGGAGGTTCTTTTTTCCATTGACCTTACTGCTTTTCATAAAATAATTTGATGGTGCTCTGCTTATTGTTTATTGTATTGTTCAAGTTTCTCAGGTCCTCTCAAGGAGCAGATCTCTGGTAGTGTAATACCTGAAAAGAGGCTCTTTGAATCAAATCTTCATCATCATGCTAGTCCGACACAGAAAGACCACAATGCAACCCAAAATCACCAGCTTAATTTTTCTACAAATGTATGGGAATTTTTGGCATATTCAATTGATGCTAGATTCTTTTTTATTTTCTAATTTTCAGAGTGAACTGGCAGGACATTTCCATGCTGTCTTCAAAAAAATCAAAAGTCAAGAAAAAAGGTGGAGATGGTATATCTGCGGTATCTGATTCTGCTGAGATTCAAGGTTGATTTAGCTGGTTCTTGTTTCTTAATGTATTGTTGTTCAGTCATCACATGCATCGTTAGGCATGTGCATTCTTATCTATGTAATCAACTGGTGTGTATGACCAATTCAGGTGCCATCCTTGGGGGGTTTTGTGAGTTTTTGGAGGACTTGTGCAGTAAAGCTGAACTTCTTAGCGAGGATCGTGATGAAGCAGAGTGGTTGCCGTTGTCACTTTCTGATCTTAGAAAGCTTGTTAATGAAATAGTGTCTATACGTACAAAGAAACTTCTCCATTTGGTTCCTGTAGATATCCTTGTTAGACTACTGAAAGTCTTAGACCATCAAATACATAGAGCAGAAGGCCTGTCAATTGATGAATGTGATAATGTAAGTTTTCTTAATTCACTTGTGCTAGTCTGCTACAAGTTTTGGTGCTCATTTGAAACTGGAATTATTTTTGTTTGAATATGAGCACAATTTCTTCATGGAAGTTCATCATATTAGCAAAATTTTCTTTCAGTACCTGATAGATGTTTATTATCACAATATCTCATGTACTAAATGAAAATTTAGCATGGCCGCAAGCTGCAGTTGTCATCTAAAAATATTGCTGAGGCACAGAGACAGGATTTCTACATATCTTGATAACCTTGAGAAGTTGAATTTAGCTGCAGCATCTATTAAACAATATATAACGAGGCAAACCTTTTATGAGGTTGATAAGAGACCTACAAAATCAAAGTACCTTCAGGAAGATTTCTTTCAAGACATTCAGATGGATGTCTTTCCTAGTCAGTTCCGTAGCTGCTATCACTGATCAGTGGCAGTCCCTTGTTAAAGATTTAATCCTCATTGAGGAGTAGTTTATTTGTTGTGAAGTCCTATTAGCCATATTGTTCTATGCATTCCGATTCATTTAACAAATTGTGCTTGCTGCTCTAATTTGGCAATGGGTTTAGTGAGCATTGCCTCTTAGATCGGTTTGCTCGTGCTCATTAAAGTTTTTCTTTTTTAACCCCCAAAATACTCACATGTGTAGTGATGCTCATTATTTCACCTCCTACTTTTTGCGTTTTGAATTGGCTTCCCTTGGAAAAGGGTAATAGATTCTCTCATAAAGCTTCTTCCTAAGCTTCTACAGCGCATTTTATTTTAATCATTTGCATCATTAGCTCATGTATGAGTCCTCCACTCCTCTGCTGTCATAACCGCTATATTTTCTGTTTCAGTCAGATTCAGAATTAGTTTCATCAGTTTTAAGTGCTTTGGAGTCCATTCATGCAGCGCTTGCAGTGATGGCTCATACTGAGATGCCAAAGCAACTTTATAAAGAAGAGGTGCTTTTTGTACTAGTTAAAGTACTGTTATGCATGTGTTATTTCAGTGAATTTCCTGCCACGATACTCCTAGACTGTTACTTTCATTAATTACCTGTTGTGGCTGCTTTTTTCTGTTTCAGATCATTGAGAGAATTCTGGAGTTTACAAGACGTCAAATAATGGATGTAATGTGTGCTTGTGATCCATCATACCGTGCTTTACATAGACCTAATGAAAATATTGAATTTGAAGGTGATCCGTTTTGTACCTTGTATACTGTCATGAGACATTTTACTGGTAGAGTTTTAGAATTTTATCTTTAATCTTTTCCTCTCTTATATCTGGTCATGAGTTATCATTTACTGATGAGCCATTAAGGAATGGTAAAGATCACAGGCAATATACAACAGACAAACGCAACGTGAGAAACTCAACTATTTCCTAATTTGGTCATGTTTTCTAGGTGATGATTATGAAGATTACGATATTGAATTTGGTTCAGCAAACAAGAAGCGTCGTACTAGCAAGGCTTCGAAATTGCGGAAACCAGCATCAAGCAAGTATGAAAATAATTAAAACACTATTATATTATATTCTTTAGTTGTCTTTCTAGTGTGTTTAAAGTTAGGTTTTTAATCTGCTTATTACTTTCTTTCTGATCCTCGTATTAATAGGGTGTCTACTGGTGTGAATACTATTCTTCAGAAGTTGTGCACTGTTGTGGGACTTCTCAAGGATTTGTTATTGATTGAGAGGCTGTCAGATAGTTGCATTCTGCAACTTGTGAAAACAAGCATCACGACATTCTTGGTTGATAATATCCAGCTTTTGCAATTGAAGGCAATAAGTTTAGTCAGTGGGGTAGGATATTTGTTTTTTTCTTAAATAGCATACATGCTCATTTAGCTTTGTAAGTCATTTTAACTGTTCTTTTTCAATAATTTGATACAGATATTCTATTTATATGTGCAACATCGCTCTTATGTGATAGACGAAATGCTTCAGCTTCTTTGGAAATTGCCAAATTCAAAGCGAGCTTTAAGAGCATATCACCTACGTGATGAAGAGCAAAGGCAGATCCAAATGGTTACTGCTTTGCTAATTCAATTAATTCAATGTAGCGCCAACCTTCCTGATAATTTAAGACAGGCATCTAGTGGTAGTGCTGTATTAGAAGTCTCAGTTGATTCTAGTTATCCAACGAAATGCAATGAGGCAGCAACAGAGGCCTGCTGCCTATTTTGGAGCCGTGTACTTCAGCGGTTTGCAAGTGTGAAGGCTCAAGATGCATCTGAGGTGAAACTGATAATGGAGAATCTTGTTACAGACTTGCTGACAACACTAAATTTACCTGAATATCCCTCTTCAGCTCCTATTCTGGAGGTACCTTGTGTGTGCTTATGCTGCATATATGTGTATTATTGTTTTGGTAGGTGTACTTGTATCAGGTTTATTTACTGCTGAACTGTTTCCAGGTTCTATGCGTTCTATTACTCCAAAATGCTGGGCTGAAATCCAAGGATATCTCAGCACGTTCCTTGGCGATTGACATTCTTGGCACAATTGCTGCAAGGTTGAAGCGTGATGCTGTGATTTGCAGCCGGGATAAGTTTTGGGTACTTAGGTATCTGCTTAGTGAGGATGATGCTACTGACAGTGATCCAAATGATATGTGTTATGTCTGTATGGGAGGAAGAGCTGAAAATTTGCTCATATGCAATGTTTGCCGGAAGCTTTTTCATCCTGATTGCCTAGGCATTAAAGAACTTGAAATTTCCAATCGGACTTGGTGCTGTCAGACATGCATATGCCAGAAACAACTTCTTGTATTACAATCATATTGCAAGTCCCAGTATAAGGATGGTGTGAGTAAGAGCAAATTGTCAAAAGATGATTCTGTATCTTTTGGTCAAATTGCCAAGGTTGAAATTGTCCAGCAGTTGCTTTTGAATTATCTTCAAGATGTTGCCTCTACTGATGATGTCCATCTTTTTATATGCTGGTTTGTACTCATGAGCTAACCTCCTACCAAATTTTCTAGTTAATATTTGCTAATGCAATGATTTTATATGTTGCACAGGTTTTACATCTGCCTTTGGTACAAAGATGATCCAAATTGTCAGCAAAAGTCCATTTACTACCTTGCTAGACTGAAATCGAGAATCATTGTGCGAGACTCTGGGGCTGTGTCTTCAATTTTGTCAAGGGATTCAATAAAGAGGATCACTTCAGCATTAGGGCAAAATAGTTCATTTTGCCGAGGGTTTGACAAGATTCTTCATATGCTTCTGGTTAGTTGATATTCTGGTATTCCTTGATATACCTGCCTATTTGTATTTTAACGAACTTCCTGTGATATATTTAGGCAAGTTTGAGGGAGAATTCCCCAGTAATTAGAGCAAAGGCTTTACGAGCAGTAAGTTGAGATTTCTTTGTAACCTCTGCTTTTCCAGTGCACCTTGGATGGTTATGATGTATACCATGTTTTCTATTTTCATTTGACTTGATGATCAGGTTAGTATCATTGTAGAAGCTGATCCAGAGGTGCTGGGTGACAAAAGAGTACAGTCAGCTGTCGAAGGAAGGTTTTGTGACTCTGCAATATCTGTTAGAGAAGCAGCATTGGAGCTTGTTGGTAGGCATATTGCTTCACACCCTGACGTGGGTTTTAAGGTTTGTGTTCATTGATCTCCCTCTATATAAAAATATTGATATGTTATGTGGCTGCCTTGGTGTTGTTTATAGCCTGTATCATCTGTATTTGTCCGCAAATTTGGGTTGATGATGCTGTTATTTTTTTCCCCAAATTGTGTTGTAGTATTTTGAGAAGATTGCAGAGAGAATAAAAGATACTGGAGTCAGTGTTCGAAAGCGAGCTATAAAGATTATTCGAGATATGTGCACTTCAAATGCTAGTTTCTCGGGCTTTACAAGAGCTTGCACTGAGATAATTTCACGTGTGAGCGATGATGAGTCCAGTATCCAGGTTATTGAAAATTTACCTTTGCCTCTAATATTTAAAGATTGCACAATCATATGATCCTACTAAAATCTTCGTTCTTTTAAATCCTACATTGGAGGGACACTGTTTTTGGGTGAGGATCCTAAGATCTTAAAATCTTATGATCCAAATAGCAGTCCGGACAGCCTTGGTTTTAATAATGGCTTGCCACAGAAATTGCATGTTAGCATTTAATTTGTGATATTCAAATTTTATCAATGGTTGCTGACATGAAATTATTGGTTGCATTTGCATGTTTGAAGATTGCCGTTCTTTTTCCTTTTCTTTTGTTGTCATTTGTGCTAATTCCAGTTAAGACCTTTTAACCGTGGAAGTACTGCTGTTGCATGCAAATGTTCAATGTTGCAAATATTTGTCTTTTGGATGGATATATGTTCATTTAAGCTAGCCGCCGTGTTGGATGCTATATTTTCAATCCCCTCAAGTCCTCTTTCAGTAAGCATTTTACCTATCATAATTATTTTCACAGGACCTTGTTTGCAGAACTTTTCATGAGTTCTGGTTTGAGGAGCCTTCAGGGATACATACTCAGGTCTATGCTGATGGTAGCTCTGTTCCACTTGAGGTGGCTAAGAAAACTGAGCAAATTGTTGAAATGTTGAGAAGAATGCCAAATCATCAGCTTCTTGTAGTTGTCATTAAGCGCAATTTATCCCTTGATTTTTTGCCACAATCTGCAAAAGCCATTGGGGTAAACCCAGTTTCCCTCACGACAGTGCGTAAGCGTTGTGAGTTGATGTGCAAGTGCTTGCTGGAGAAAATCTTGCAGGTACTATGGTTTTATGGTATCTAATTTTTGCATGTGACTGTTGATATGGAAAAAAATTTGTTGTGTATGTTTTTAATCAGGTTGAGGAAGCCAACAGTGACGAAGTGGAGTTGCACGCAGTTCCATATGTGCTTGTATTGCATGCGTTTTGCCTTGTGGATCCTACTCTCTGTGCACCTGCCTCAAACCCTTCCCAATTTGTTGTTACTTTGCAGCCGTATCTGAAGAGTCAGGTCATACACTTCACTATCGTCTTAACTTGTGTTTATCATTGTATATGATGCAAGTAGCTGTTGTCTCTGGCACTCTTTATCCTTCTCCTTATATATTGGGAGAATCTTTGATATGATGTGATGTTGAGAATATTGCACCTTAACTTGCTCTTTTTGTCTTTAGGTTGACAGTCGCATGGTTGCACAGCTACTGGAGAGTATAATATTTATAATTGATGCTGTGTTGCCCTTGATTCGCAAATTACCTCAGAGTATTGTTGAGGAACTTGAGCAAGATTTGAAACAGATGATTGTCCGGCATTCTTTCTTGACAGTTGTCCATGCTTGTATCAAGTAACTTCAATTCTCATTGTTGTTTTTCAGTTAGCTGTGTTATTTTATTTTATTGCACACGACTTGAATCTTGTTCTAGTTTCATAGTTTAAATGCTACTTCATCCTTTTATCTACATCCATTACATGGCCGTGAAGGAAAATGTCTCCTTACCAATATAATTCTTTAATTAGCTCATGTATAGCTGCTTTCTCAAAAATTTCGCTATCTTTCTAGATAATAGTTTGGAGTTGTCCTAAAGTCTGAACTTATTGTGCTGGGATATTTGCTGGTTCTTTCTGCTTGGTGGATGTTGGAAGGTGCTGACGGCCCAAGCCCATTTGAGATGGGTTCATTTAATCTGATTTATTATTTGATATTTCATAAACTTTCTAACTATCCTTTATCTAATTCAGTTGATTAGAATCAGATTTGATATGATCTGATGTTTAGAATTTAAATTTCAGATTCTGTTTGATTGTAACAAAACCCTATATCTCACCCTATATGTACCCTACGTTGCTATGAATGAAACTGTTAGGATCTAAATTGGTAGAAAGTAAAGGGTGATAGGTCCTTATTAAAGTATGAAGTCAGAATCTAACCCCATAAATTAACAAAGGACGGCAGAAAAATCTCTATTAGAATGAGCAGGGATCTTAAACTCATATAACCAAGAAAACCAACTCTAATAAGGAAAAGAGAGAAAGGATATCGCTCTACTCATCTTCACTAGCCAAATGCATTAGGAGAATCTTCCAAAAGTTAAGAACGAAATTGATATATTATTTTTCCATGACTAGCTTTAGGAAGGTTAGTCTATTTATAAGAAGATATTACAATAATTAATATAAAATAATCCTAATATCTTTATTTGAATATTTGAATTCAAGATATACTAAGATACTGTTAACTTAAATATACTAGATCCTAAGAATACTTAATACTAAAAATACTAACTGAGATATTTATAAATAATATCTCTTTATTATTCGTAACATAAAATAAACTAATAACTCCTAAAAATTATGGTAACAAACTGATCCATTATCTTCATCTGTGATCCCATTATATCTAGTACTCTATCAGAAACTTGTAGCTGAGAAATCATTTTCTTGGCCAAATTGTTCAGTGGATGATCTTAATGTCCTGCTTTAGCCTAATTATTTAAGTAGGTTGCATAATAGAGCTTATTAGGTGATGCTTCTCTCCAAGTTCTATGTTGGGTGAGTTTTGAACAGGAGGCACATAAAACCTTACCTGATGTTGATTGATGCCAATTTAAATAAAGTGATCACTAGTTGGCAGAGCTACAAACATGCGATTGGATCTAGCTATTATTAGAGTATCTCTTGCATTTGGGACAAAATGAAAGCTATGAGGGGTATAGAATCTTGTGTCAATCCTAATCTAGTAACTTAAGCTGTTTTGGCATACTGTTTAGCTCGAAGCACCATCATAGATAACACACAATATGGTAGTAGTGCTTAATGCAGATCTATGACTGGAATTCAGTGTCTTAACAGCCAGGGCTCAAGAACCCGTGAAAGAAGAAAAGGGAAAAAAAATGGGAAACCCACATCTGAAAGGATTAAAGATGTGGAAAATAGAAGCTTTTGTTGAGTTATATCCTAGTAGCTTAAGCTATTTTGGTATAATGGATAGCTCCAAGTACAGTGGAAATAAAACCCAACACCAATCAATTCATGTTGTGTGTAATAATGCCTGGGTTTTTGTTTTCAGTTTCTTCTGTTATTTCTGGTTTAAGGATGTCTTATAATCTGACATATTGTACTTTTTTCCCCTTTTAATGAAATTTATCTTTAATTCAAAAAATGTTTGTTACTGTTATAGGTTGGATTTAGTGGAAAATTGTGCATGCTCTTTAACTTGTTGTCTGAACACTTTCTTTTTTAACAGGTGTCTCTGCTCTGTGAGTAAGATAGGTGGAAAAGGGGATGGTGTAATTGAGCATCTTATTCAGGTCTTTTTCAAACGTTTGGATACGCAGGCAGTTGAGAACAACCAGGTGAATTGCTGGAGAATTGTAGTTATTTATCAGTGTTACTAAATTAAATGTCCTGTTTATTTCTTGTTGGCTATTTTGCGCATTCGTTCCACCTTTTAGAAATGTAAGGTTGCTCTTGCTTTTAAGATGGGAAGTCATGTTTTCTGTTAGAAGGGTTCAAAATATGGTTGCATTTGAAATCAGTGAATTGAGAACATCTTTCATTGTTTTGGAATTTCATTCCGTTGATGTTAATTTGCTTTTACGTTAAAGCACTGCTCTATCCTACTCTTTCTATCTACTTCTGCTAAATCTCTTTATGTTGCTGGTTATATTTCTTTAATTCTTTCAAGAGGGGCACTGAATGAGCCATTGTGAAGGTTGAGGTTTGAAATTTGCAACCAAATCTGCAGCACTGTGCCATGGGCTTTGTGCTATCCACTCTGCTCCATTAACAACTTCGGTATTGAGTGTCATGTGCATGTCTTCATCGTGCGTAAACAATATTGTGTGGTATTGGCTTTTCAGCTATTGTTCCTTAAGATTTCTCATTCTTTAGTTTCCTTGTGATGGAAAATTTTTTGTTCAGTAGCCCATGCTTTATATGGAAAAATCAGTCAAGGGAAGTACCATTTGTATGGTCCATTTTGTAATCCATGTGAGGATGATGATCTTGGTCTGGTAGAAATGGTAGAATAATTGCATCATTATAGATTATATGGTTTGATGGTCAAGGTTAGAGGTTTGGAATATATAAATGTATGGTAATTTGGTAGACATAATTGTAATTATATGCCTTTATGCTGTGAAGTCTATATATGCTACATTGTTTTTAAATTTTAAAATATCTAGTAGCTTTTTTTAAAAAAAAATATTGCATAGACAATGAAATTGACTCCTTCCTGCTGTATCCAGCAAGTGGGGAGATCTCTCTTTTGTCTTGGATTGCTGATTCGTTATGGCAGCTGTCTGCTATCTAGCTCCAGTAATAAAACCATTGATGTCCGTAAGAGTCTCAGCTTGTTTACAAGGTACCTTTCCATGGAGGATTTCGTTGTCAAGGTTCGATCATTGCAGGCAAGAGTTTTCTCACAGTCATTCTTGTTTTGATTAACTGAGTTAAATGTTAAAAGTTATTGATGTTTTATAGTTACTCTTGTAGGCATTAGGTTTTGTTCTGATTGCAAGGCCTGAATTTATGCTGGAAAAGGATATTGGGAAGATACTGGAGGGAACATTATCCTCTTCAGTTGATACTCGTCTTAAGGTAATGGTTCTCACTCTGATATATATAATATATCTGGTGCTTCTTGGTGCGGATGCTAAGTTATTCTGGCTATCAGATTCAAGCGTTGCAAAACATTTTTGAGTATCTTCTTGATGCTGAGGGCCAGATGGGAACAGATAAAGCCAGTGATAATGTGTCTAATTCATCAGTTGGAGCTGGGCAAAGTGTTCCTGTTGCTGCTGGTGCCGGGGATACAAACATATGTGGGGGTATAGTTCAGTTGTATTGGGACAATATTTTAGCCAGATGTTTGGATTTCAATGAACAAGTTCGACAATCTGCACTGAAGGTCAGATATTGGTAGAGATTTTATGCTTCTAAGAATAATAAGTAAAAACTTTGTGCCTCTCCAGCTTTTTAGCTGTTTTGGAGGAAACTTTTTTTCCCAACATTCTTTTTATTTATCATGTTTGGATTGCCGGGGTGAGTGCACTGGTGTATCATCTTATGAAAGATGCTTTGCAAAAAAAAAAAAAAGGAAAGAAAGTGAATCTCACTGGTGATGGCTTTTGGTTGTTTAATCTGCAGTTAATTGTGATTTTTTGGTTTTGTCATGTACTGCATCATAATCATGACGATGGTCATTAATACAAAAGTTCTCTTGGAAAACTTGGTGTGGAGTTAAACTAGTTTTGATTTTAGCTTCTTCAATTGAGTGCCAAGAATTACGGATTTGCTGACAATGCAGATTGTTGAAGTTGTGCTGCGTCAAGGTCTTGTTCATCCTATCACCTGCGTTCCATACCTTATAGCACTTGAAACAGATCCTCAGGAATCTAATGCAAAGCTGGCTCATCATCTTCTGATGAATATGAATGAGAAGTAATTTCATAATATATTGTTTCTTATGTTGTATTACGATGAAATTGGCTGTATTAGCTAACTGAAGCATCTTTTCAGGTACCCTGCATTCTTTGAAAGCCGATTGGGGGATGGGCTTCAAATGTCATTTATCTTTATGCAATCCATTTGTGTTAGTCCTGAAAATAATATCCATAAGGTCCAATCTAAGATTCCTATTTCTGGAAAGGGGAAACCTGAGACTGACTCACTTACTCAAGCAAGACTTGGGGTTTCTCGAATATACAAGCTTATCCGAGGAAACCGGATATCAAGGAACAAGTTTATGTCCTCAATTGTCCGAAAGTTTGATAATCCAACCTGGAGCAAATCAGTAATAGCTTTTTTAACGTGAGTACTTTTGTGATGACTGTTCTTAAGCTTTTGTACGCAAGTTCTTAAATAACTTTATATCTTTGTTTTCAGATATTGCACAGAGGTCCTTGGACTGCTGCCGTTCACCTCACCTGATGAACCTCTTTATTTAATCTATGCTATTAACCGAATAGTTCAAGTAAGGGCAGGGCCACTTGAAGCAAACTTTAAAGTATGGAATTCAAGATTTTCACCTAGAGAGTGTCAGAGTACACCTTATGGGAATGGAATTTGGCAACAGGGACCGAATGAACCAACTCTTGCAACCCCAGTGATGCTAATGGACTTGAATGGAACATTTTATCAAAACATGGATGACCAACCCAATTCCAATGGCATGAGATCAGTGGATTTAAATGGATCACTTCAACAACAACCATGTGATGCTTCATCAAATAATGGTAGCTCAGAGTTGCATGAAGATTTCTCAAATTTCTGTGGTATCTCAGACGATGATATGGAGAAAATTCAGGTAACTCAGAAGCTTCTTTGATTTTTATTGATGATGATAAGTTTGTGATGAATAATGTGATACCATCGTTCAAATTACATATGATCATATTTATGTTTGTGAGCACTGTCTGAAAAATGGTAGGGCTGCAGACGAGCACTAGGCATTATTTATTAATCTGATGCTCACAAATATTTTGTTCCTGACGCTTGTGCAGGCTGACTGTTTGTCGGGGATTGCATTGCAGCTTCTTTTGAAGCTAAAGAGACATCTTAAAATCATGTATAGTCTCAATGATGCGCGATGTCAGGTAGAGTAATAGAAATACATTTCAGTCACTTAGCTTTAGTGTTGCACTGGAAGCTAACAGCCCCTTCCTCTGGGTACGGCTGACTATTGTTTTCCTCGTCAGGCCTATAATCCAGCTGAACCCCCAAAACCAGGAGAAGTTCTTTCCAGACAGAATGTTGCTTTTAATATCAATGAATGTCATTTTAGTCTGCCTACAACTCCGCAAGAATTGCTTCAAAGATACCAGGTTTGTTGCATGAATGAAATCCATTTTTCTTTAAATTGCCTGCTAGCTTTTAGCAGGCTAGTCAACTTGCTGAGATTTTGACCTCTTCAGCCATCATTTCTGTTTCTCAACAGGAATTCAAGAACGCGTTGAAAGAAGACACTGTTGATTATTCACTCTACACTGCAAATATAAAAAGAAAGCGCCCTACGCCCAGAAAAGTACGGAAATCTGGATACATGACTGGTGCAGGTGGAGATGACGATGAGGAGGAGGATGAAGAGAATTGGACAGGAGGCATACGAAAGTTAAATAGTAGTGGCCGCAAGGTTAACCATAGAAGCAGTAGGCAGTATTGATAGGCTGTAAGTACATGATAGGTAGGCTAACCTGTACATTAAATAGGAATGGAAAGAAAAATAGATATAGGATAGGTTGAGAGCCAAAGGAATAGAAATCAGGATTCAGGAGGCGCAATGTAGAAAAGCGAAGGGCTCTGTAATATTCCACATCTTCGGTAGAGGAGTGCATCATTCTTGTCTGTCTCCCTTTTGTAATTTGCTTAAAGGTGGTTGGTTGCATTCTTTTGTTGATCAAAATTCGTTTTTGGGTCACCCCCATCTCTTTCTAATCTTATTTTATCGGGATCTTTCAAGGTTCTGTTTAACGATCTTCTGGCTGGAATTAAAGTAGTGTACAATATCAGTTGCAGAAAATTTGGCTCAAATTAAAGTATTGCAAGTCTAAAGCAGATGTTGGTCAGATGGCTGGAATTTGGCAACAAAAGAAAATAGTGGCAGCCTTTTTTTCTGGAAAATAGATAATTAGACTTTCCTATGTTGAATGGGATGGTCCAGAGAAAGAAGTCATTGTCGTAATTGAGTATTTGGCGTCAATAATTTAGAAAGACTTTAAAAAATATTTGGATGAAGAGTTTCAAATGAGAAAATTATTTAGCAATTATATGGTAGAAAAATTTAGTGTTTTATCAGGGTAAAAATGGACTCTGCGACAACGTTGACCGAATCGACATGCTCCAGACTTCAAATGAGAGGGACAATGAGCTTTATCCTGTTCAGTTCCAAAATTTAGTTTTTTTGTGATGCCATGTGCCCGCGACTTGGAGTTAGGCCAAGGCCTTGATAAAGTAGATAAAAAAAATTAAAATCATATTTACAACAAAGCAATGAAACTGGTTTTCCTTACCTTTCATAAATGAAAATTTAATTTGTTTACTATTTTTTCCCCAAGGAAATTATCCATTAATCAGTATATATCCAGGCCAATCTGGATTCAAATCCAGTGGGTCCCCGATGAAGAAGTGGCTTCTTTACAAGGCCAAGAATATTGAAACCTTTTAGCAAGGCAATAGCCATTGCGCTAGAACTTTTTCTTTTCCGAGTGAAAAGGTATTTTTCATTACTCAAAATATGTCCGAAGTGGGGATTAAATTAGGCCATGTACACGCACTGGTATCAAGAGATAAACGATGGCCCAATTCAATAGTTTTGCAAACTACATGTCACATCGCTCAAAGCTAACACTTAGTTGACAAGCCGGTGAGCCTGAATGTTTGCTTGACAAAAAATCTTCCTGTTCCTTGATTCCCATAGTTTCCAGCAGAGAATCCCAAATGTAGTACACCACGAGTCATTAGTCTCTGGACAGCCGAGGTTCTCCTGGAGCCAAACATCAAGTGGGCAGCTATAGAAGGTACTTTGCAGAAGGAAGGAGGAGGTTCCAGCAGGAGAATGCGAAAACCCAGTCTCTAAGTATGTGTTTTAAATCCTCAGTGCCAATAAGAGCCATATGCCTTCTAACTCTTTCACTGTTGGTGACGAATGGACCATTCAAGGCTTACCATATAAAGGTTCTAAGACGTTGTGAGCCTGGCCACTTCCCATGCAAGGTCCCATCGTGGGCTTGTGTCATTCCAATCATCCTGCATAAATAGTTTATACGCTAATTTGATGGTAAACCCAGATTTACCTGCTAGACACACCAGCAGCAACGATCAGATGTTCCAGCCCTTTGTGGGCCATCTGTACTTGTGCCCATAACAAATCAGGCTCAGTTATGACTTATGAGTTATGACTGAGTAGGCATGTTTCATGAGTTTTGCTTGGATATGTCTTCACTAGCACAAGTGGCGTGGGGTAGAGAGTGACTCGGCCTTCCATCCCGCTAACATTTCTGCACCTTCTCCGCAATATAGCGCTAAGCATCTTTTGTAACTCTACTATGCAAAAGGGGTAACCCAAGCTAGGTGCCCAGGTTATCTGTCTTCTGGAACCCAAGCATCGTGCAAATGGTTAACTATTCAAGGGGAGATTTTTAACAAATAGTTTTAATTTCTGCTGAGTTTGATAAATTTAATTACTTTTAATTATTTTCTTAATATTTACTAAGTATATATAAGATAAGTAGTTGAAGGTTGCAGTAAATAATAAAATAATGAGATATATTTTTAAAGTACTATCGTGATGCAATACAGAAGTATTATCTTAGAAAAATAATTTTACGCTTATTCTAAAGAGCCTTGTTCTGTATAATAGAATGTGTGAATCATTATAATTAAAAGTATTTAGGATTCAGTGACATCTTTTGAACACTACTTAAGCAGGTCTATATTTGAACTTGAAAGTAGGGATGTTCCAAGCCATAAAACTTGGAGAGAAAAAAAAAGGTAGATAATTCTGTACGCAGAACGGATTAGAACTGCAAGTTTTAATATATAATTAGAGTAGAAAGAGAAGAAAAATTTAAAAAAGAAAAATCAATTTTTTATGCCTGAATTTGTGAAGTTAGGCAAACTAAATAAAAAAAATATCACATTTATACCAGATTTTCAAAACTGTTTAGAATTGCAGGTTCTACAGATATTAATGTCAATGCCGTCTTTTTATGCCTCCAAGATCTCTAATTTTTTTCTTTGCGAATATTTGTGACAAGAATTTCTAGAAATTAAGCTAACATAATCGCACAAGTTGTCATTGAAGGCCAGTGGTCGTTGAAACATATCCTGATAAATGCACATCAGCATCTAACGAGGCAGATTGCAATCTAAGGAAGCCCTTTCTCCTTTCTCAGTACTCACGGAGCAATTACAAACAGTGGCTGCATCATCATAAACGCGTGTTTTGAGTAAGAGATATGAATAGCCTTAATTTTCCTTTTATTCACACGGAGGAAAATGAGGGGGAGAGTACCGTGTCTACACTGACGGGTTTACCATCCTCCGCAAGTATCTCAGTGATTGTTCCCGATTGATCAGCCTGGAGAGCAACCAAAGAGAATCAAGTAATTAAAGCATTGATTTTTTAGATAAATAACTAGAGCTAATGCAGTTTACTGAGATGCTGATCCAAAAGAAGTAACATATAATACATGCTTTATAATACACGACAGGGTAAAGCAAAAGAGGATAGATAAAGAATATAAAATCATGAAAATAAGAAATAAAATTAAAGAGACAAGGGTTAGTGTACTTCAATTTCATTCATCAGTTTCATAGCCTCGATAATGCAAACGACCTGGCCTTTTTGCACTTTATCTCCCACCTAAAGCAACAAGGAAACAATAAAATCATTAAAGATTGATGTGTAATAAACAAAATGCAAAACTAATTAAGCATCCAGCAGCACAAAAATTGACAAATTAACAGAGAAACAAGAACACTATTTACATAATCTATTTTCTGATATATGTACCTTGACAAGTGGGGGTTCGCCAGGTGCAGGACTTCGATAAAATGTTCCAGCCATTGGACATTTGAGTGCTGGAAGAGATGATGAGTGGCTTGCTTTTCCTGGGGCAGCTGAGGAAGGTGCTGGTTTTGAAGATGGTGGGCTTGCAGGAGAAGCAGCAGCAGCTGCTGGAGCTGGTGATGGCAACGAAGGGACCGTTGGGTAGGCCACTTGTGGTGAAACAGGGGATAGAACTGGGGCTGGTGAGGGCTGCACAGCTTCCTTTTTCCTTATCAAGAGTTCACAATCTAACTGCTTAAGTTGCAGTTCGACAATATCTCTGGAATCCACAAGTCTGGCCACCCAAACTATGTCAAGCTATGTTTTGAAGATGATATAAATTCTAACATATGTAATTGCATGCAAAGTGATGCTGCTTATCCTTACTTCACAAGATCTGACACTTGAGCCATGAATGCAGTGACTGAAGATTCATCTGCAATAGCACTTGGACCTGAGGATTTCTTATTAGGCTCATCTTCCTCTTTTGATGTACCAACTCCAGATCCAGAGGCACGCACAGGTGCAGAATTTGAAGGAGTATCAACTGTAGTAGCCTATGATGTACAAATCAGGATAATTAATAGTTAAAGAGTTTGTTATCATTATCTCTCAGGTTCTGTGCAGGAGGTTAATGTGCAAAGTAGAAATTGAGACAATTTTCATGCAACATAAACTTGCTGCAAACAGACTCCATTAAGTTTTGCAAGTAACTTCCATTCTGAAAATCGCTTTCTGTTTAGGCACTGCAGAATACAACATAGCACGAAACAACTAATAACAGAAGAAATGGCTGAAAAATGCAAAGTCTATAAATTATTAGTTGCCGCTGTTCCAGAACCATTAAACGCCATGAACATAAGGCATAAAGAAGTTTGTAGTAAAAAGATGCGCTGGTTAATGCTGAAAACTGCGCATCAAAGCATGAAAAAATTGATACGCACTTTCAGTCACCAACAGTCCTGATTTAAATATAAATTCAATACGAAGCTTCGTGATACACATCCAAAGCATATTTTTGCAGACATCGTCTTAACAAGAACACTGATCACCCAAAGCTGACTAGCAGCCTATTAGCATAATTTGCTTCTAGTTCTATGTAGTGAGAATGCATTTTATATCTGGACAAATACGCACACTAGATCTTCATTACCATTAAAAGGTCAATTGAATACTCCCTTGGACGTAGATAGCTAATATTATTAGAGTTGCATAACCTCTTACAGAGTCTCCAGGTACCAAACGAATAAGTCGCGGTGACATATATTTTCGTAAGGTTGTTTGTAGATATTTAAAGAAGGAACAATAATAAGGAGAAGTGCCAGGAAAAATAATTTTTCCTTTTCACCAGATGAATCAAAAGGAAGAAAGCGAGCATCCAAATTTCCAAAAATTCAATCAAATTTGCATTCTAGTTCCTTCCACGTAGCATCTTCAAGATTAACAATTCGTATCAGCATAAAAACTCAAAAATCAATCGTTCTGAATAAGAACCTAATTCAAATTCGACGCAATTACGAACCTGAAACGCAGACGATGCCAGACCAGCTCGCGAAGATCCGGATGATTGAGTAGGTCTTAAGCTCAAGCCATTGTGAAAGGGCAGCTTCTGAGAGTGCCGTTGAAGATTCAGTGAGTGGAAGCTCAAAGGTGCTGGAGAAGGGCACTTGGGGCAAGGAACAGTGAAGGAAGCCATGGGAAGTCAAGCTCGAAGCCAAATGCAGAATGTGCTTCGTCTGCGCTCAGCTGGGTTAGTTATAACCAATAAACGGGGATGGAGGTGGGTGAGAATATAAAGCGGGAGGCGATAAGATCTATGAGGGTATGAGAAATCAGAAATGGCTAAACGGAAGTGGAATGGAACGGATGGAGACTACGAAGGCCCAGAACTCTGCTTTACACTAAACCCTCGATGATTACAATTTACAACGCAACCATCAACATCATCAAAGTTTTAACGGATTTGGAGCTCATATCTCGGCAGCTTTTTCCCTCCTAATTCTTTCATTTTGGGGTTTTCGTCTTGAAGATGAACGACGATGCAGTAATTGGGTACACCAATCCAACGGGTCTTGCTTACCCACGCAATCATTATCGGCCCGTTTTACGGCCTGTTTTTCCGGTGCTCAATTTTGTTTTTTTTTGGCTGCGTTATTCCACGATTGAGTTGAGCCTCTCCCCAGGAGAGTAAATCGAATCTCGTCCCAATATCTCAATAATAATTAATAAACCAATAGTATTTTTTAATAAATTTTATCATTATAGATAATATAGGTGTTTTTTGGGGGGAAAAAAATATTTTATTTCTTAGTTAAATATTACTTATTTCCTGCTAAAATTTAAAAATTATTTAAAATATATATTAATTACTTCTGACATTGATGAGATGTGTAAACATATTTTGGATAAAATATCCATGATCATGGATCAAATCTTTTTACATGAATTTATAGTTAAATGGTAATACTATTTTAAAATCTATAACCTAAGTATGATCCATATATTTTCTATCAAATAAGTTTAGTTTTATGTTTTTATTAAAAAAATTAAATTAAGACAAGTTCTAAAATAACTTATTATAATTTTGTAGGTAGTACTTTTTATATTTGTGAATATTTGTAACTTGTAGACCTTTTATTTTTTAATATCAATTTGTATTTTTAGAAAAAATTAAAAATAAATATAAATTAACACTACACCTTTTTTTATTTTTTTTATAATATACGACATCCTTTTTTAAGTTTCTGAACTAGAAAGTTGAAAAGATTGGGCCGGCCATACCTCATATTGAAGCCCAATGAACCAAATTGCCTAACCCGGTCGTCATAGTCCGATATAGGAAGGCAAAACCCTAAATAGGAGAATTGCGGGTCCATATAAAACATTGAGGATGCCATTAAAACCTAGAACGGAGGGCGCGAGTTGACGACAGCTTCATCGTCTTGAGCACTGGAGCAGCTTCTGGTTTGTTCCCTGTGAACTTAGTCATGGCAACCGCGAGAACCGTGAAGGACGTTTCGCCGCTTGAGTTTGTCAAGGCTTACTCCGCACACCTCAAGCGCTCTGGCAAGGTACAATCAACTCTCTGCTTATCCTATTTCCTGTGTTTGTTTCAGATGGAGGAGAAATTTT
>QFDD01001514.1:0-24703 GCA_006871305.1 Vachellia collinsii | reverse complement strand
TTTTTTTTTATTTAGATGATCACTTGATAAATTATACTTAATATAGGTATTATTTTTTAAATAAAAAAATCAGGATGTTACAGATTCTATTGTTCTTCTGCCGTCATCAAAACCCCTCCCATCATTCTCTCCATGATCGCTATGGAAAGGAAAGGAGGGTCAAGGAATGAGTGGAGGGTCACTCCCTCAACGTATCTAAATACACAAGAGTTGCTGTCATACATGTACTGATTCGCGGTAAATGCCTTCAGTGTACTGTCAGTGTAGTTGCATAAATTGTAAATGCAGAAAAGTTATTTTAATTAAAAGTTGATGTTGTTTGATGGTGATGATGATGTTGCTCCTCTTGCCTCTTAGTCTTATTCCTCCTCCACGATGGGCATGGTCAAAAGCTGGGATTCTTTCCTTCATAAGGTGGCAGTCTATCTTCTGGACTCTAATAAGGAGGAGAGGACGAAGGAAGGCAATCAGGTTGGTTAAAGAAGATGACAATGGTGGAGAGATAAAGAACTGGAGGGAGAGAATAAAGGGAATGAGAGGAAGGTTTCCCGTCTTTTGCCTCCAATTTTGATATCACAAATTCCTACCTTATACCTAGAGTGTCCTTTTACATGTTGACATGGTTTTTTTTTTTTTTGGATTTTTAGAACTGAGGTGGTAATTACGAAGGATTCTCCCAAAATGATGTGTTGCAAATTATTCTCCCAAACAATGGCCGCCAAATATCGTGAGCACGACTGCTACTTGCAAGCATGTAATTACGATAGGTGCTTCAAAATCTCATGCACGCATTCCCAAACTTGAGATTCAACCATGAAAAAATCGCTATGATTGATGTTTGAACTTCAAAGAAGAGAACATTTTTCAAAATTCATCTTATTTTAAAATATTTACATTTATAATTTTTCTGTAAATTAATTTATTTGACTAACTGATTAATATATAATATAACAATCCACATGACGAAATACATTTAATAATTTATCCAAGTTTTTTATCCTCTCAAAAAATGTTAACTGACTTTTATATTAAACATCATATATATCGTTAAGTTTTTAAGGGTTGACATGAAAAGAATTGCAATTGGTATTCAAGCTTATAAAATATTGGAGGTGCTTATCACAAAAAAATTGACACGTATGTCTTGTTGTTTACAATTGATTTTAAGGAATTCAACACGGCATGTTTTATGGGAGGAGACTATGTTTTTTGTTCGATGAATAGAGATCATAATCCTTATACCAAAATTTTGAAGCTTTATCTAAAATTCTGAAAAATAGTATCGCATTTAAAATTTTACTGATAAGAAATACTTAAAAATCACTATACCGACACTTCGTTTATATATAATTAAGCATTGGTTGGTTGATATTATAGGCACGATCCAAATCGTGACCCCTCATGTGGAATTTTTCATGCTATCGATCTCTAAAATCGTTAACATGATGAAATATAATTCATTACTGATTTAATATTCTGTTTTGATGGAGATAATACATGAATTTTAGAATCCCATCTAACACACCTTGGGCAACTTTTGAGATATGATGAAGAAGGAAACCTACTATTTGCATTAACTCTTTAAAATTTCAATTTATTCATGATCGTAGTTTGTTGTATCAATGATTTTTTTTTTTTGGGTAGGGTCACATATTTGAGTGTTCAAAATGTATCTGCATAGTGCGCAAGTCACTGTGCAAGATACACAGCATCGGTTGGCCCAAAAAAAGACACGCAGCATATATTAACATTCTGGTTTAAAATAAAACATCTACTCATAAAATAAACAAAATTATGAACATCTTCAGCGTTACTGACTAGAATGTATGTCATGCCTCAGGACTCACTCCATTTTCTAGGCCAGATTAATCTGTGAGACGTGGGATATTCTCAAAGAGGCCATAAACAGGCGGCGTAATTTTGGAACAGAATAAACATAGAAAGAAAGGGGGATAAAAAAAATTAAGCGCGATCCTTCCTAGTCGCCGCTGTGAAACGGGTGGCGGGTCAACCTGAAATTGGGAGGGAGAGAACGGATGAACTGATCTATTGGTCACTCCTCACAAAATCTTGTAAACCTTCTGCCTCTAACTCACAATGCTTCACATGCTCTCTCTTTTACTTTTCCTGGCATCCCTCTCAATCGGAGGGGTCGACTCACACGAAGAGTCTGGTCCGTGGAACTGCGATTCTAACTCGGAGATCCGACTCCAGGTGGACTTTAAACCCGGACTTATCACTCTAGATGGCCATGCCGACGATTGGAAGGACATTGATGGCTCCGACTTCTCTCTCCTCCCCGCTCTTGACCCAGATGCTGACCAAGAGTACAAAGGCGGGAAGATGACTGTTAAGGTACTCTTCACATTTCTAATGCAACCTGATGATATCATCTATAGCCAATACATATGGAATCATCGCGTGTTGCATAGCTGCTTGTGAATTATCTTCATCATCTGTTCACTATGTTTTCACGTCATGATTGCTGTGTGTTTCAGACTCTGCATGACGGCCGCGATATTTTCTTTCTGCTTGAAGTTGATGGTGTCTATGCTTATTCCAAAGGGTAAGCCATGGCGTGCAAAGAAATTGTATTCAAGTCCAAGGGCTGTATGCATTTGGTCAATGCCAACATATTTAACGTGTCTGACTGTTATAACGATGTTTTCCTAATAATTCTTCTATACTCGTGTTATTGATTGATAAAGAGAGATTGTTTCATTATCTTGACATCTACTAGGTTCCTTATTTCTCAATTATGACAAACTTTTGTTCATTTGATATATTTTTGTCAATGCAGAAATAGCAATAAATGTCCATCCGTTGCTCTCATGTTTCAAATCGGGGATGGTGCTTCTTATCATAACGTAAGAAAACGGTCTAATTTAAAATTTTTGGAAGTTTTTGCAGTTCTTGTTGCTCTCAATCTATGTTTTAAGCACGTTAAGAAAATTAATGAAATATTAAATGATAAATTTGTGTCAACTTTATAAGATGGGTGGTTGTGAAGAACATGCAAGCTCTTGTACAAACAAAACCTGCAAAGGTCATGAAGTCGACATTATGCACTTCTCCATTGGCAATGCTGTTCCAGGAAGGCTATATGGCGGAAATCATGTAGACAACAGGGATGGAAATGGGGGTGACAGGTGATAAACTGCATAATTTTAGCGCTTTTGAGTATTAGGTTCAAATGAGATTGTCTGTTATAAATCAATTATTTTAATAAAAATGTTAATTCAATTGTCTATTTTCATCTGTACAGGTTTGGCCATTTGGTGGATCTTTATGCCTGGAATCCCCACTGTAGATACTTAGATGGATTTGGTCCTTCAGGCTCAGGTATATATGGATACCATATTTCAAATAAGAACTATGGATTTATATGGCTGAGAAAGCTAAATAGATGAAACAAGGATGAAAGCCGCCTGATATTTATTTAGGGAATAATCTTACACCTTCTTTTAGTGTAATGCCATTGGTTCCTCCAGAGAACTTTAAAAAACTGAAAAGCTACTTTTGTAGTGTATAGCTTTTAAATATCTTACAATATTTCTCAAATAGCTATTACTGACTTGAGAGGAGATAGAAATCATTTGACTGTTTCATGCATGGCACAATTATGCACACTGGAATATCATTTACTTTTACCCTGCTTCCTCTTCTGCGACTGAAGCAGTGTCTTCCTTGATATATCCATGTCTTTTATTCCAGTTTTCTTCTATTTATGTTTGGCATGCATGATGTTGAAGGATTGACAGACAAAGGGAATAGGAATGGAGTGGGGAATGACCCTAAAAAAAATAATGGAAACGTGCGGAAACAATTAATTAAGCAATAATATCAAGACTGCAAGACGATTCACAAATTATTAATGCTGTCTTTTCTGTGATTCCGTCTCCTATTACTTTCCACTCTTCCAACCAAACATTCCTCTACTCGTGTGGAAAAAAGTTTTATTGTCCCATGGATGTTTTGTTTGATCATATTATTTGTCATTTTCCTTTCAAAACCTTGCTTTCCTTAATATATTTTCTGATGCACAGAATTCTAGTTTACCTGTCCATTATTTTCTTTCACACAATCCTGACATTAGTTCTTTTTTAAAAAAAAAAAAAATAGATCCTGCCTTTATTTCTAACTTTACATACTAGTTAATTTCTTTCCTTGAGTTTCTGAAAAAAAAATGTTTTATGTCCCACTTGTTCCAATTTAAAACTGATGCCACTTACTAGAGGGAAGTGGATCCCGCCAAGATTGAGTAATTTTAAGATGCTAGCAAACGTATGATCACTATGATGTCAAAGGTTCGAAACTTATTTAGACTTTGTTTAGGAGAGGGTATGTCCTTAGAAGATGGCAATGATGAATTAAAGATTTTTCATTTCCAGGATCACATGGACAACATAGAAGCCCTTCAAGTCGATTCATAAAGAAATTGAAAATGACATGACTTAGAAATTGGCAAAAAAACTGTTCATACCTCACCATAGCTGCTGCCTTTACTCTGAAATTAGAAGCATACTGTCTTCTTCTACAATAACTATACCTATTTTGACTAGAATGCTCTTGTATATTTATTGCTTAGATAACAAGCATTTTAAATATGCTTCTCATCAATATAAACTAGTCGCTTTTTTAAATTTAGAATAAATTAAATTTATGAATTACATGGAAATAAACGTTTAAAGAGATGTGTTTTCCAAAAAGTTATATTTTTAATAAAAAGAATTTAATAATATCTTTGATCTTTTGGTCATGCTTTGCCTTGTAGGGAAAGTTTATGTATACTTTGTTATAGAGAAAGGAAGTATTATTTGATATCTCTCTTTACCCAATTCAAGTTTATGTTAAAGTTTGATCTTTTTCCCAGTGCCAGTCAACGATTCTGGTGCACAGAATGATTGGAAGGGCGCTTGGTGGCACAGCAGCTTCACAGTTCACTCAGGTGACTAAACCCTTTCTAGGACTTAATGCATAAAGACTTTTTCTATTAATTAACAATAGTTTCAAACTTAGCTCAGACTTAAACGGAGGCATCCTAAAAAATCATTTACTTTATGTAAGTATATGGGCCCCCCACTCAAATCGGACGGTTCAATGCATGTGGCATAAGGACTATATGCCAACACTTCATTGCCAGTTGCTTTTATGAATTATATGTCAAAAATTAGATTTTGATTGGTGCCACCTTGGTAGAATTAATCCCCACTGAGTAAGAAAGTCCACTCAGTTGATCTTTAAAGGATAATTGATTTTTTGTCCCTTATTGGGAGGGGTCTTGCCATGTTATAATTATTTTTCTATGATAAATTATTTTCTGGCTTTTATCTGCTCGCATGAGTTGCTTTGTATTGATCTCTCTTCCTTTCACCTTATCGTCCGGCTATTCTGTGTCTATGTGGCCTAAACTACAAACTTTCATGCTTTTTCATAGCAGGTTTTCTAGAGGATGAGAGTCCATATTCAGAAAATGGTAAAAAGGGCACATACTTTTTTGAATTCTCAAGGCCCTTGAGAACCATGGATCATCTTCAACAGGTTAGAAACTAACATGCTGGTTTCAGAAGTTTATATGTAGTCAGAGCATGACCTCTCCAGATATTATGTTTCTTGATATGATAACTGAATTTGGGTCCATAAGTTTCCTCTCAATTTATGCCTGGATTTCTTGTCAAGTCAGGAGGATTTTTCTAGCATTATTGTTTGACCTTTATTACTGATCAGTTTTGTTAACATCACCATGCCAAGTGCTTAGTTGATATAATTGAAGGGAGGTCTATGATTAAACAGCTTAGGGTGTAGGGGACATCTTTTGAATATTTTCTATCCTTGCTGATAAAATTCGTGGTATACTCAACACAGGGATCATTCTCTCGTGTCACAGCCAAGAGTTTGTGGCACCAATAACCAACACCAAAGTGATTTATAGGGCCCCTTTTTAAATAACTTTTGTAACAGGTTAAGTTTATTATATTTTAACACATGTATGTTTGAAATATGCTATCTCAACTGATCAATGTTCTCTGGATTAAGGGGAACATACACATAACATGCTTTGCAGTAGTTGCTGCTTGTGAGTTCGAAGGTTATAAGGGGCATGAAACTAAAAACTTTTCACTTGTGGCTTTTCTTAGAAAGGTTGTCGGAAAATGAGTTTCCTCTACTTGATGAAACATAAGCGTACTATTCTGAGGTGGATTTATTTGATGATCTGGTTAGGTGATTTTCACAATGGTATTGAGCTTGATGCTTGTTGATGTAGTGATTCGGCAAATTTCTTCCATGGGGAATCTGTTTACATGCAAACTGTAACTCCAAAAGATGGTTTGGGACTGATGCTTTGTCTTTTGATTCTAGAGAGGCGGAGTCTAGGGTATGTCTAAATATTTTTGTAAATTTTGTTGGGCAGAAAAATTTTCTTCTAGGTTACAAAGGAAAGGAATAGTCTTAGGACGAGGAAGAGAGAAAGAAAGCAGAGTAAGGATTGAACTTACGTATGTCGAAAGTCCTGGCAATTATATCCAAAAAAAGATGCCACAGAGATGCCACGTGAGCTAAGGCTCTTTAAATGATTGTTGTCAAGTTTCTACCATCAATTTCCAGCCAGTATAATTCCAGTGGCCTCACGTAGCTGTGGCATTAGTATCACGAGTGGCATCATAAAATGTTACCTCACCACAGTATCGCTGAGAGTGCTCAAAATCTAACAGTTTTGTGTTATTACTGAATGCTCCTGAATTCTTTCTACGTGACAGCAACCAAGTAAAATGGTGTACATTTCCCGGTGGTTGCAGGATGCACAATTCACTATCGGTGGATCCAGTAAGATGTCTGTTGCATTCTGGTATCCAGTTGATGATCAACCATGGCATGGTTCCGGACACTATTCTGTTGACTGTGATTGGGTGCCCTTTGAAATATCTTCAGGAAGTTCTTTACTTGGCAAGTCAGCAGCAACTAGTTCATGGAGTGCTGCCAGTGCATTTTCTCTATTACTATCAGTAGCAGCACTATGCGCAACTGTGTTTTTGGGTTATCATGTACTTTTGAGACCCAAGAATGTCCCTTTCACACCTATGGAGGAGCTTTAAACATAGCCCAAGCTGCATGAGTCCGGTGTTGTACTATTCATTGAAGATTGTACTGCCTATGATTGTACTGTTTGGTGCGTTCACTTTATTCCATTTGGTTAGTGTACTGTACTATTCCATTTGTTTAATTTGGGTTAAATCCAGGCTATTTTTATAAAAGTTAGTTCCTACTCAGCATCGTGGGGTTCCATCTTGTGCCTGGTAGATTATAATATGCGGGACCGTTTGTCTTTAGGCCAGATAAACAGCAGCGGGAAACTTCATTCAGAACCAAGGAGATTGATGACTTGATGTAAATATGATCTGATGGAAGATGATCTAGATGGTAAAGATCTGGGGTATACCTCTAGGTTCCAATTTTATGACATCTGAAAATCACACTGGTGAATAATATAAGTACTCATTCAGTCATGAGGCAATCTTCACGAGTTTTTGACATTAAATTTAATTCATCTAATCTCTCTTCCAAAAAACATAAATAGATAAAATGTAGACCACTTTTAAAAACGAAAAGCACGTTTAAAAAAAATAGAAAATGATTATGTCTATTCATTCCCATGTGGTACACAAATTTGTAAACGAGTCATTATAGTTTAAAAGGGAAATGACAGTTTAAAGTGAAATGATGTTTGAGGACCAAAATATTGAGTTAATTTAACGTCAGAATAAAAAATAATTGAAAATATCAAAATTTTCATCCAAAAAAAATTGAAAATATCAAAATAAGGATTCAGGGTCTTTTCAGTAATTTGATACTCTTACTTATTGATTTGTAACTTTCTAATAATTAATTTATTAGTGAGATCATTTATTTATAAAAGAAAAGGTGACTTTTAACTTAGGCTATATTTGGTTCGATGGAGGGGAATGAGAGGGGATGAATGAGAGGGAAGGGATGGAAGGGGAGGGAATGAAATGAGTTTTATGTTTGGTTTAAAAATGGAAAGAAAATGAGGTAATGATTAATTTACCATTATATCCTTATATATTAGTTCATATTTTTTGTACTTCTATAATAAATAAATTAATTTACAACTTATTTTAAATTACATAATTTATCCAAACCCAACTTTGAATTAATTTACAAAGTTCCAACTTGTAACCTACAACACACAATCCATTTCTAAAGCAAAATACGTAGTCGACGAGTGGTTGGGCACCATAAGTCACCAACGGTGCTGTTAGGTGATCAGAATAGCATTCCAGTTTTTTGTTTACTTTCATCTTTTTAGACGCCACTCACAAATTCTCTTTCTTTCTTCTCTTTTTCTTTGTTGCTTACAGATCCCATACACCCATTCTCTTTGCTTCCAGTTTCTGGCACCTTGGACAACTATGGCGGCGATCTCAGTCCATCAATTCACTCCATGTATCACTTGCCATGTTTGGAGTCTTGACAAATCCAGTAATACATCACTCCCATCATCTTTTCGCTTTCGATTTCCTTGCTGAGAAAATGTGCCTATTGTGCTGCTTTGTGATTATGCTTTCAAGCCATGGAATTGCATTTATTTGTTTTGAGGATTTTGGGAAAGTTGCTTTGGATGAATAGACGTGGTTGTTTCTGTGGGAAGTTTTGTACGCAAGTTCTTCCCCCTTTGATATCTGAAAGTTAAGTTCAAGTCAAAATTGCAATTTCTCTTCAATGATATATGAAGTTTGGATTTGGATTGAGGAAGAGTAGAGAAATGAAGTCAAACGCACAATGAAGCTACAATGATAATGAAGCTTTGGAGGTCGCTGAACGCACAGTGAAGCAGATATGAAGATTGGAAAAGTAAAGACAAATGTGAGAAGTTGAACAAAGTCCACTGAAACATCATGAAATATGATAAGATATTTGAAGATATATTAGTCATGATATTTTGCATCCCTCCAAAAAAACCCAATTTTAGAGGGATCCAAAATAAGGGGAGGGAATGGATTGGCTCCCCTTTCCTCCAATTTTTCATACTAAATGGGGGGAGGGAATCATTTTTCTTCCCCTTCTATCCCCTTTCCTTCAACCAAATAAAGCTGGAAGTGAGAATGATGATGTGAAAAAGTGGAACCGTGGAAAATAAGGGCATGCATTTGATAATTTGTAAAGACGGATAGATTAATTATTTCAGGGGACATTACTAAGTTCTGAGAAAAAAAATTTAACCATTAAAGCTTTTTAATAATAAATGAGCAGCGTAAAATATTTTTATTCTGGCACTTGAACTTATCACTCACTTTATTTTTTTGTGATTAACTTGACTGTGTCTTATACCTAACAGTAATTTCTCCTAAATTTTACTTTACAATAATTTCAATAATTTATAATAATATGGTCGACGAAGAACCGAAGAACGTAATCCTCGTGGAAGCCCTCAATGGGAAAAAGGGGGAAACGAACTGTTCGCAGTTCGAGATATATGCCTATCACTTCACAAACAACTGGATAAATCGATGGTGACCATCCGTTGAAACTTCTCACTGCAGTTGCGCAAACAGGTTCACGTAGGAACCAACTGGCAACTGACATAACGGCATCCGCAGGGCTGAGGGAGAGACTCATATCGGAGGAGTGAAATGAAGCCGCTAGGCGTTGTTGGAGCCCCTACCATTTCTTCTTTTCCGACATCCAATTCCCTCTTCCTTCCCAAGCGCCTTCAAAACCATCGTTTTTGCATTTCCTGCACTTCTCCAGGATCTCGAACAGTGCGCTTCTTTAACTCTCTTTTATTTTTCTTGGCTGCCAAATTCCTTCAATTATTAATTATTGTTATGCACACGACATGGATTAATCAGGTCGAACATGCTAAATCTGCAACTTCAGTTCCAGAATACAAGCCCGGTATATTTGATGAATTGTTCCTCAATTTGTTCCGCAACAAATTAGTAGCGGTAAATCTGCTAAGCCTTGTAGCTTCTTCCCTCTTCTTTCTCTGAGCTTAAATCTTCCTTCTTGAGCATAATCGAGGAGGGAGGGAAGAGAAACAAATTGCGGAGGGGTCTTCTCTATTTTCAGTTAGCTAATTTATGGTACCAAGCTTGTTTATATGCGCTGAAACTCTACTAGCTGGAAATTGGGGAACGGAAAGCTATATATTTCTTCGTTTGCGAAGTTTCTGTCTATTTTATTGTTGCCGCGTTTTGTCAAAATATGGCGTTGGAATATCATTACACGACATGGTTTCAGGAGGTTGGATGGGAGTCGAACAAACCTGGATATGACGGACTTATTGAAGTTGTGAACCATCTAGTGAAGGGCAGAACAAGAATTGATACGATTGAAGCAGCGGTATATCAGTTTACTGTGCTCTTTCTTTTGTTGCCATCTATTTAGTATCAAATCAACATGTCAATGTTATCATTAATATCAACAATTAACATTCAATATAGAATATATTTTATGTCGCAGTATTCACAAATCATGAACAACGTATATACACACCTAGTTTCATATGAAACAAGCGGGTCAATGCAAACTTATAAGACCTTTATTGTGCAAACCCCTAATGCCACGGAATGAGTGAACTTTATGATATGCAACTGAATATAATTCAAGTCTCACTGGATTAAATTGAAGTGTCTGGTAAAACAAAAACCAGCTTAGAACTGTTTATGACTTAGACTGGTATTGTGATTCTTTAATAAATGGAGAGTAGTGAAAGTTTTGGTGGAAACAGATGAACATTTGGGTAACGAAAAAAATTGTATAAGATTTAGCTTGAACTGTTTTTGACTAATAAGTTGAAAAAATAGGAACAGACTGTTTTTAGTATAATTTGTCCTTTTGGGTTTCTTATGAATTTGAAATGGCGATGTTTGTGGAAAAGTTGGTTGACTGATTGTTGATGGCAGGTACGAGTATTGAGGTCCTTGTTTCCTCCCTTTCTCTTGGAGCTATATAAAATGCTCATAGCTCCTCTAGGAGGGGGAAAAGTTGCTGCTATGATGGTTGGTGAGTCAAATACATCTCGTGTCTGTCACTACAAGCAATAACAGATTTAAATATTCTAAGAAAATATTTTATTTTCAAGCAAGGGTTACTGCACTGACATGTCAATGGCTAATGGGACCGTGCAAAGTCAATTCTGTCGACTTGGACAATGGAGCCTCTTGCAGTAGTGGGGTGATCACCTGTACTGCTTTGTGTTAGATCTTTAGCAAGAATTTGTGAAGCTTAGGCCAAAAAGAATGGCATGACTGAATGATTACATTTATTAGAGAGTGGCATATTTCTTAATTCTCGTAGGTTTACGTGGAAAGATGCAAGTACCTGGAGGAAAGCAAATGTGCCAGTATTTGCATCAATACTTGTAAATTTCCGACACAGGTTAGTGGTTAATACTTCCTTGGCATTCATTATGTTGCCCCAAGTAATGAGGTATTGTGCACTTCTCAGTAATTTTTTTGTTGGCATTCTTCCAATGTTTACATTTAACTTTCACTATATCCACTTTAGACCTTCTTCATGGATCATATGGGAGTTCCACTGCTAATGGAGCCCAACTTCAGTGATTATAGTTGTCAGGTAATAATTGTACTCTCTTATCGCTGTTATCTGCCCTTGGCAAAATTAAAGTCACTTCAGTTTTCAGGGAAAACTTCACTCTATTATATCTGCTCTCTCCTCGCTGCCAGCCACAAGAAACTTGTTACTGCCGTCCTCTCTTGTTGATAATTAGGCATTTCCCACTTGTTACCCTAGTTCACCAGAACATTCCTTCAATCTACTGGTGCAATAATTTTATGGATCTCGATTCTTGCAATAATGAGGGAGGGAATGGTAATCCATCATACCAAATGATGCTTAGCCAGATTCCTTTGGCCACTCCCACTCCTTTTCGATGGGTTCAGTGATATCTAATGTGATCTTACTTTTTCCCCTGTCCTTTTGACATTTCTGAAATTAAGTGAAACTGGGATGTTTTACATTACTAAACCCTGATGAACTAATTCAGCGGGTGGATAAGGAAGGAAGGCATTGGCCAACTTTGAAAGGGAAATTTTCTGGCACAGGGTTGATGTTTGCATTTAAATTAACATTTCGTATATTCTTTTCTCTCTATTCCCTCTATTCATGAAACAGGGGCCATTATTTCATACAATGGCTGTGGACTAAAGCCCCACCAGCCCCATCCTTCGATTTGATGTAGTGGCCTTTTCTTCCAGATTTCTTAATGTTGCCTAAGTTTTCGCTTTTGTTTCTTTCCATCAGACGCGCAAGGTTGAAATGTTGAGTTCTATTCCCTTGATCACTTTCAGTTCTTGTCTTCTTATAGATTTAAATAAGTGGTTGGGTTTTTCAAATTCTATTTAAAGCAACACCTAGCACGATCAGGAATCCTTTCCAAAAAGATCGGTTTCAACTTTCAATTCCTTTGCCCCTGGTTGGTGGCCATTTTCTACTTTCTTCTACAGTCTTCTAACTATTTTTGGTAGAAAGTCGGGTGGATAGTCATCAACCAACAGTGATGGCGTTCTTGTCGAGTTCTTGCTGCTTTCAAAAACCAGAGATTGAAGTCCATTAGATTTTATTTCAAGATCTTGGGGCCGTTAAAACTGAAATTCTATTAGCAATTATGGAGCTAAAAGGAGTTAAAGTTGAAAGTCCGTGTGTCAATTTTTGGTGTCTTAGACCCGCAGATGTTGACTGAAAATAATTGTATAACCCAATATCTCTAGTAAGATAAACTGGTGCCACAAGTATCTTATCGTTGTAATACACTAAAATGCCAGTTCAAATTTGGAGTCCTTCCACCACAACTGGAAGATGACAGCATCCTGATAGAGCCCTGCCTGGAGGCATGTCCACACGCTGCTAAGCGAAGAGTCGTAGCCAGAAACATAGATGAAGCTCCGTGTCCCAATATTTGATTGTTTTGACTCTCAAAACCAAAACTTTGAAGATGCAGCTTTTAGGTATACATTTTCTTCAGGCCAAAAAGTAAGTTGTATATTTCCATTTTTTCACTTCCATACTCATCATTCATTCTTGTATCATCTAATAGTGCTGGTTATTTTCAGCCGTGCATGAGGAGAGATGTTGATGTCACTATTTGACTTATTTATATATGATCGATGATGGATTTAATATTTTAATGACCACACCGAGTTCACTTGTTTGGACATTCCGTATCTATTTCATCAACGTAAAATATATAAAATATAAAACGGCCATGAAAGTTGTGAGTCAGATTCTCTCAATCACCTTTCCTGCAGAATAGAGCTTAAACAATAACTTCAATGGCTCAGAAAAATAAGGTGTCAATTTTTTTTTTTTTGGAAAAAAAAAACTCACTTGTTTAGTTCTTGTTTTTCCCCCGGTTACTTGTTTAGTTCTTGTAGTGTAGAGTTTTCTCCATAGATATAAATGAGATTTATCCAACTCTCCCCGTCAACTCAGTTCTGATCAGATACAACAGCTGGAGTCCGGAGGTATATACGGGTTGCATTATAGTATACTCATTTTAGATATGACACAACTACGGCAGCAAACATTGTTCAGTCATGCTTAATTTATAATTTAAGCGTATAATACTGTTTTACCTCCTTCATTCTTTTAATTTTTTGTAATTATTGATTTTTTTTAATAATTATGTTGTCTCATACAATTTTTTTTGGCCTAACCTCATACAATTTTTTATGGTTACTCTATACATATTTTGTTGTGACGATACTTCCTAAAATATCAATGCGGGAATGTTTAGATTTTGAGCCAGTGCATGTGGTTGAACGGCAAGGATTTATCCTTCTTTAACTAAGGTTTGGGGCTCAATCTCCACTTAAGTGTGGAAATGCGTTAAGTCCATGTTTACAATTTAACGAATTCGGAATAGTCTTAGATCATTTGAGCTTCCGTGATACAGGGCTGGCCTAGAGTACCATTACAATACCCAAAAAGAAAGGAATTTTTAGATTTTGTGTAAATATATATGGCTAAGATTAGGTATGATACTAGAGCTGGGAATTAAGGTTGATCTTACAAGGCATAGCTAGTCTTAAAATTCCCCTATTTTCTCAAGCCCGCATTTTTTTAAATACAATAATTTTAACACAATACAATTTTCTTATTAAAAAACATAGAAAATTATATCTAATTCTCTAAATAATTACATCAACAATAATAAATACTCTGAAAGTTTTAAATTTAAGTTCACAAATCATACAATACAAGCTTCTTTCTTTATCAATAATTATCATTATCTTCAATTTTAAGAACATTTGAATTTGACCAAGCTTCATGAGAATAAGTTTAGAAGGCTTTGTTTTAGCGAGATAAAAAATATTAAGTATTTCATTCCTAACACCATCATCATTATTTTAAGTTTTTGCAACAAATAATAAATCAAAATCATAAACTTAAAATATATTTATTATGTAAAATATATATAAATTAGTAAAATATATATATAAAAAAATTATAGCAGGCTTAAAAGGACTGACTTTTTAAGCCCTTGGCCCATTAGAGTTGGCCCTTTTAGGTTTGTTTCCTTTTACAAATTCAAAATCACAGATCCTACCCCCCAATTAAACGGGTTAGGGTCCGGCCCAAATTTCCGGCTCTATATGATACAACTACGAAAGCAATATTCTCTAGTTCTGGGTTTTAAGAAAAAAAAAGTCATTTTACATTAAAAAAAACAAGAGGACTTTTGTCTCATACAATTTGTTTTAATAAAATTTATCTATTTTATTATATGTTGATTCTTTTTTAATTTTCAATATTAAAGTATGTCATGCAACATAGGGTCAGCAAATATAGTAATGGATTATTATAAGGGTTAAAATATAGAATGAACTGTATTGTTTGTAAATCCCCAGCAATAAATTTTATCCAATACTTTCTTGCACTTTTAGGGAGGGATGCCTAATTTTATCACATAGGGATAGGGATATTGATTTGTCGCGAAAATTTGTTATATAATTTAAGGCCAAAAAAATTTAATTGAGATGATTTAAACTGACAAGATAACGCAGAAGGAAAGGTACAGCGAGCGCACAGTCAAAGCACCTTTGTAAGTTACCGTTAATCAACGTCTAGATTCTGATGACCAAGAAATAGCACTGTACCGACACTATACAGAACAGGATCGTCTTCATGCTTCACGGCGAGGCAATCTGAAAAGCGAGGCCCTTTGCCTTGACTGTCTCTCTCGTATCTCCCTTTCCCTCCATAGCCATTCACTGTTCATTGGTTATTTTCCGTTGCATCGCACATATTGACTGGCAATTAACGCCCTCGTGCGCGTCTGCCCCACGCGCGTCGGCAACCAAACAAAAAACGCCGAAATACATTTAATCCATTTTTCCCCCAACCAAACAAACGCCCTTCTTCGTCACTGGCAATTGATAACAGATCCACGTACCAACACTAATAGTCATCTTCCATTGGCTCTCCGATTTAGCTCGTCTATGGATTCTTGGACTTGGAGCTTACTACTTCAAGTTCGGATTGCGGCGCCTGTATTTCTGCTTCTAGATCCCCCTTCACTTGTTGTTACACATGTTCCTTGCTCCTAGTAATAGTGTCGCTTCTGCTGTTCGACTTTTTCGCTCATCCCCGCCGTTGGTTTCAACGATATCCTATAGATCTGGAGCGCTAAGGCCAATCAACGGTCTCGGTGATGTCGGTCTTTCCAGTTTCTATCTCAATCGGTAATATGCAGATTTATTGAAGCCCTTCATTTTGCGTTCCCCTGCAGTTTCATTATGCACCTTTATGACTAAGGAAACAGGAAATAATGGAATGGACTTGAATTCTGCTCGCATGTTTGTATAATTTGGTGTTTAGAATCAGGCAATTTGAAATTCGTCTGCTGCAAATTGTTCTCATATATTTATCGTGTCATCTTCGGAGCGAGAATTTATCTTACTTTGGTTCTCTACTTTTGCTGGTTACTACCAATATCAAACTGATATAAATTGTTAAAATTGCTCATAATGATCTTAGAGCTTCTTGCTTAATTAGACATGTAGGATTTGCTGTGACGGTTCTTTTCTTTTTGTCCACAATCATTCAAACATGAAAGCTGTTTTTCATTCCTCGTAGCTTCAGACCCTCCCACAAGAGTGACCTTGGTGACGAAACTGAGATGAAAACCCATTGAGTTGGAAGCGTGTTCACCTTACTTGGTAGGGTCTATGGAGTTGGGTTTCAGTTAGTGGTGCCTGTTTGTGAAGCCATCTTGATGGGGCCGCTGAGCTGTCTTTGTATAGGCGGGGAGATGACTTGTTCAAATTATAATATACTAAAGGGTATCTGAGGCGGTTGCACAAAGCTGACATAATTTTATTGAGAAGAAATATTTTACGGCTTAGCTTGACTTGAGTTTTAGCTTTCAGTCTATGCTCTGATTCTATCTTGGAAACAGTCTTGAGGCTCTGGCCATGCTATTAAATAATCATAAACTGTAGTTCTATAGCTATGGAAAATAAAGTTCACCTTATGTCAGTATACTGCTTTCTTATTCTTGATCATCAAAAGTTGAGTTTGACTTCTTACAAATAATGCAGGTGCCTTAAAAGTCTTTCTACCTCTGTTGCTGGAATGGTTGCTTGTATTTTCTTGCTCAGTATTAATGGCCAACTCTAATGCATTATCTCTGGCTAGATCACCTGCTACTATGGTTCTTGATCTGCCACTACCAGCAAATCGCCATGGGCAAAATCATCTAGCATCACCATCACCTACACATCCTCCTTTATATAGTCCATCCTTGAGTACAGGTCATCCCCCGGCAAGTTCAGTTTCATCCAATCCATTCATGAAGGGCGGAGAAATAGGACCTCATGTCTCTGGTTTTGGAGACATTGCCCCTATGCATTCTACAGCTGGTGCAATTCCTTCTGGTTTGGCTCAGCCACCCTTATCTCCTTATGTTTCCAGTAAGTGACTGTTTTTTGGACTTTTGTTCTTGTTGTCTTTCTAGTTTGCTTGATGGAGCAATTTAGTCAGTATAATTTTTAAAAAGAGCCTCTCAAATGTTATTGTTAGATCTGTCAAGATCGACTTTCATTTTTAACAATCTTGTTTCTGTAATAAAGACTCTGTTTTCTCTTAATGGAAGTTAGTTATTGTGCCCCTTAATTATTGTTCTAATTACTTTAATAAAAAAAAACATTGGGTGGATAGTATCATCTTAACTGAAAAAAGGGACTGAACTGCATTGATAAGCCAACTAGATGAAACACCACCATTCCACTTAGAATAAAGGAACTAAATCATTTGATGAACAGACTAAAGGACCCAAAATGAATTGAAGCATTATATATGTTGGAAATAGCTGATTAGCATTCAGTTGAAGCATGATACAATCTTTTATAAAAAAATGTGAGCTGTGGAGCCTGAATCTGACAATGACGTGTGCTTACATTTATTCTGCCAGATTGTTGTAAACAAAACATGGTGTTGAAGCGTGGGAGTAAGAGTTGTCTCTGCGTGTATCCCATAAAACTAGACCTTCTCCTTTTGAATGTCTCTCAAAACTCTAATTGGAATCTTTTTCTTGACGAATTAGCAACCCAACTTGGGTTGCAAATTTCCCAGATTGAATTGGTAAATTTTTATGTACTCGCCTTATCAGCATTAAATATATCAATGGATATCACTCCACATAAAGGATCCAGCTTCTCTGCCAATGAGGCATCTAAAATAAACTCTTCGCTTTCAATGCATAAGATTCAACTAGATCCTAGATTGGTGGGTGACTACAAACTTCTCAATTTGACGTGGTATGAGCCTCCGCCACCATCTCAAGGTCAGTCCAAATCATTACACTTTATTGTCCTTGACAATTGAAACTTGCATCAAGATGATTATTGTACAGATGACATATAGCTAATGCTTATATTCTGGTGATGAAGTTTTCAATTGCATGAAATTATTGTTACTACAATTTTACTATGTTGTTCTAATATACAAAATTTTGTGTTTATTGTTGTCCTTTTGTTTTATTTCATGACTGCTGCTGAAGTTGTGAAAGTGAAAGTTATATGCAAACTGAGGTCTTATTGTTTGCTCCTCAGCAAATGCAGAACATAAAACTTGATGTTCATGAAATTTTCTTCTTCCTTTCTATATCTTGTGAAAGATGCATGTTATCTTTTGTTTCTATGAGGTTTATGTGATTCACTTGTGTAACCGCTGTCATTTTTATATTAATATGCTTCAAGTTTCCTTGGTCCCTCAAACTCAGTTGTAGACGTAATATCTGATATAGAGCATGTTTGAGGAGTAACAAAACCTTGGTTTTGAAGGAACACCAAGGTTTTGAAAAAATTATTGATAAACATGTCTCAAAAATGCAGAATAGCTTCTAGGCCTAAAATCATGGTTTCAGAAGTGGTAGACAAACATACTCAGATTCTCCAGAATAACTTTTAACTCTCAAAACCATAGTTTCGTGGTGGAAACCATGATTTTCCAAAAAAACTATTCTTTCCAGCTTTTTCAGAAGCTATTCTCCAGAATAACTTTTACGCAAATCGAGACAGAATCTATTCTTAAAATCTAAATCCAAACATGCTCATAGTGTCAAACTAGCAGCATCTGTGGGTTGATGGGCAAGTTAATAATGAACAGCTAGGTGTTTATTTTTGCAGCCCTTAGCCTATTGTTTGAATATTAACATATTGTTGGATGTTAGTGCAGCTCCGATGTCTCTTGCATCACCTATGAAAGCTCCTATTTACCACAAACCAGCAACTTCAACACCAAGCGTTTCAAATAGAAGAGGACATTCAAGTTTGTATGCTATTCTTGGAATTGGTGCGGCTATACTCTTCATTGCCATTATATCTTTACTCGTACTTTGTTTATGCACATTGAGGCCAAAGAACAAAGGACCATCGATAGATACTGGTAAATATTTAATACTAGCTCCTTCAGTTTGTTTACTTATTCATTTTTTCTTTTCCCCCCCTTTAATTTGTACAAATTTTTACAAGTCTATATCAACTTATGGAGCAAGACGTTATGAAAATTATTTTTGGTCACCTATATAATTTGGATGTAGTAAAGATGGCAACTCAGTTAATTCTAACCATTCAATAGGGGAATGGTAGGCCCTCTTTAAAGAAAATCTAAATGTCATAAAGAATATAGAGAAAATAGAGAGTACTCTAAGCTAAAGGGACTCACTCCAGAGCTATATTTATTAAGTACTAGTGACGAAGAGGGTTGATTATTAGTTAATATTTCCTTTTGGGAGTTGAATATGGACTTGCTAATGAAACTTGATCTAGCATACAATTTTGTCTGCAGAATCATAATTAGAAAATTAAAATGGCTGACGTTATTGTTGGAAACTATTCTGTCTTCTTATCGTGGTGGTGTTTGCAAATGATCAGATGGATACCAGCCTTTCTAGAACAAATGTGCTTTAATGTTTCAACCTAGCTAATTTTAAATTTTTCAGTAACAAAAGGTAGACTGTAAGATAATAGGCATGTGAGACTCAATGTTCAATTTTTTTTTGCTGAAATGAAATCTCATCCATTGACTAACCCCAGAAGGAATGGAAAAGAAATTGAAGCTTTTATAACTTATCCATTGTAGTATTAATAGTAATCTTTTGAAGTTGCATCCTTGGTAGCTTTATTTTATATTCCAGTTTTGATAATACTGTTTTCTCTCGGTCTTATAGAAAAGCCAAGGACGGAAGGTGTAGTTTCAGCCGCAGGGTCTTTTCCTCATCCGACCAGCACAAGATTTATTGCTTATGAAGAACTTAAAGAAGCAACGAACAACTTTGAAGCAACAAGCTTACTTGGGGAAGGCGGGTTTGGTAGAGTTTTTAAAGGTGTCTTAAATGATGGTACTGCTGTAGCAATTAAGAGGCTTACTAATGGAGGGCAACAAGGGGATAAAGAGTTTTTGGTTGAGGTCGAGATGCTTAGTCGGTTACATCATCGTAATCTTGTAAAATTGGTTGGATACTATAGCAATCGTGACTCATCACAAAATCTATTATGCTATGAGCTTGTTCCAAATGGAAGTTTGGAGGCCTGGCTTCATGGTAATATTATCTGTAAAATTACTAGTTTAACAATAATCTTGAAGTCTATCTAGCATCTTTAGTTTCAGAACTGGTTTTATGCATAGGATTGAAATTAAAACTATTTCTGCAACAGGTCCCTTAGGAATAAATTGTCCTTTGGATTGGGATACCAGAATGAAGATTGCGCTTGATGCTGCTAGAGGACTTGCATACTTGCATGAAGACTCACAGCCCTGTGTTATACACAGAGATTTCAAGGCCTCCAACATATTGCTGGAAAACAATTTCCATGCTAAAGTTGCAGATTTTGGTCTTGCTAAGCAGGCACCTGAAGGCAGAGCTAATTACCTGTCTACTCGTGTCATGGGCACATTTGGGTTTGTCCCAACCTCATCTTGCTTGGGCTTGTTATTTCCATAAGGTTCTTAATAGGATGTAATGAAACTGTTGTGTAGGTATGTAGCTCCTGAGTATGCCATGACAGGTCACCTACTTGTTAAAAGTGATGTTTATAGCTATGGGGTTGTCTTACTGGAACTGTTGACTGGAAGGAAACCTGTTGATATGTCACAGCCAGCTGGACAAGAGAACCTGGTTACTTGGGTAAGTTCTGCACCTTGACCAATTCCACAATTTTTCCGCCTCATAAAGTTCAAATCATAGTCATCTCTGCCTTTTGGGTTTCCCTTAGATGGAATATCCCAGTCTTGAAGTTGCGTGTGTTCTTTGGAGTTTTTATGTTCATAACATGTTGTGCGAGGTTGGTTTCCATACATTCACATATCCCCCTTATCGTGCTCGTTAAATCCTCAACGTCTGTCCTCTAGAGTGATTTATGTTTGATGCACAATATTACAAAGTTATATCTTTCAGGCAAGGCCAATCCTAAGAGATAAAGACCGGTTGGAAGAGCTTGCTGATCCAAGGTTGGGGGGGAAATATCCAAAGGAAGATTTTGTCCGGGTTTGTACTATAGCTGCAGCCTGCGTCGCTCCTGAAGCGAGCCAACGACCCACAATGGGGGAAGTGGTACAGTCACTTAAAATGGTGCAGCGCGTGGCCGAACATCAGTATTCCATGGTGGCCCCCTCCAATACAAGGACTAACCTAAGACAGTCATCTACCACTTTCGAGTCCGATGGGACATCTTCTATGTTCTCTTCAGGCCCCTACTCTGGTCTAAGCGTCTTTGACAACGACAACGTTTCTAGGACGGCAGTTTTCTCTGAAGATCTTCATGAAGGAAGATGACCCTTGGAAAGGCAGGCTAACCTACAATCGGCATCCATTTCAAAGTTCGTTTACCTCAATCTAAAGCAACTTTCTGTCCCATACTCCCATGCCTGAAGGTTTCGTTAGAGGCGGCATTTTGCAGCTTCCTAAATTTGGCTGTTGAGGGCGGAGATTCTACTATTATGGCGTGTCAAGATCCTATGTGGCAAACGGTCAGCTTTTTTTTTTTTTTTTTTTTACCCAACGAGTGCTGGTTCCGAGGGGAGGGGATCAGTTTTTGTACATAGGTATGCTTATTGCTTAGTAGATTTTTCATCTTAATTTAATCTTTTTTCGTTTGAAATTTCCAGTATTTTCACTACAAATAAACGTGATGCGTCGCGGATTTTTGCTGGCTTTCTTTTTAAATTGGTTTTGACCCAATGATTTTTGTGTGGAGAATTGGCAGGCAGAGATTGGACTAAAAATACGTCATGTGTTCAGATTTAAAATGTTTTATCATCAAAATCTTAAATGAAAAATCGGAAAATGTGTCCACATTATATTTAATGAGAAGATTTTATACAAATTTGTAAGGTCTGAAGCTACCTTTTTTGAAGCAACCTTTTTTTTTTTGACGATTTATAATGTTAACATGTAAAAGTGCCATGCGATGAATAGAAAGAAGGGATGAAAAATGGTACGAAATGAGTTGAGAATTGTTTAGATAAATTTGTCATGAGAGGCTGTGAAGATGGCGGTGCTAGTCGAGGCATGTAGGCGTTACAACTGAACTCACCGGACTGGATTTTGAAATGGTGGAAACTGATTAGTATCAGAAAAGAAAAGGATTTAGGTTGAACTTGGAAGGGGGAATTACATTAAGAGGTTGTTAATGATAAATTAAAGAGTTCCCTTAATAAATGAAAGAGTTATCATTAGAGACTTTTTAGATATTAATTTTTTTTGTCAATATTTTAATATAATTTCCTCAATTTAAATAGAAATCCCTGCACTTCTTCCCTCCAAGGCGGACGATGAATTTCCCTGCAGAGGATAGAAGGAATTCAAGGAACAGTGGATTCTAATGAGAGGCTTGCCTTCATTACCAGCATCTCTTCTCTCCTCTGCATCAACGCCACACTCCTTTGGACGCAATCCCCTCCTCGGTCACTCTCGAGCTCACAGGAGTATGCAAAGACACAGAGAACCCAAGCCTCTGTATTCGAAACATTTTGCCAACGCTACATGATCCTCTGGATACCTATCAGGCCGCCGCCGCCGCCACCAGGAGAGCCCTTAGGATGATGGATAGATCTGATTGCCCTAGCAATTGCAAGGAACAGTGTGAATATATCCTGGATTTCTGTTCAAGCCGCATTGGGGGCGGTAGCTAAAAGAGCCATGCATGATGCTCGGTCGTCTCTTGCTGCGGTTATTTCGTACCAACAGACGTGTGATGAAGCGTTTAAAGAATCAGGAGCCCACTTACCTCTGGCTTCTCAATCTAAACATGTACTCCGACTCGCTGCCAATTGCTTGCACATCATCGCCGCCCGACACTATGCTGCAAAACTTCCCATAAGATGCTCATGGTTTTGCAGGCTAATTTCTCCAGAAACACTCAAGCTGATTTGTGCTTCATGAAAGGCCAATGAGTTGTAACCTGTACATGATTCCACGTGAAGACAAAAGAGTAAAAAAATATAAAGGATAAAGCATACTTTTTATCCTCTAAATTTACATTAAATTTTAATTAAATTTTTAAATTTAAAGAGTGTATTTTTAATCCTTATGGTTAACATCGTTAATTTTACTTAAGGGAACATATTAATCAATCATTATTTGATAATTAGATGATATCAAAATATACTTAAATATTGAGTGTTTAATATTTTTTTATATTTTAAAGTTTAACAATATTTTTATTATTATTTATTTGTATAATCATCATTTAAATTTGTTGAGTCCGTTAAGTAAAACTAACAGCATTAATAACAAAAAAACTAAGGGTGCACTTTTTAAATTTAAGAAGTCAAATTGAAATATGATGTAAATTTAAAAGATTAAATATACTTTCACCAAAAGAAAAATTATCTCTGGCGTGGGAATAGAAATTCATTGAGAATTGCCACGGAATTGGAGGATTGGACTGTGCAGAAGCATAATAAGTTTTCATTTCATTTTTTTTTCATGTGCTGAACTTTATATCATATCATGAATTTTTGACATATTCATGTCAAATTATTTTCAAAGGCAATTGGTTGATAGGAGAATTCTTTTGACCAAGGTAGTAGTTGCAATTTTATGTTTTTTCTTTCTTCTTTTGCTATGTTTGTTTCTCTGATAAGTTGTATCTGTAGGTCAGATTTTTTTTTTTTTTATAGGGCTATTGGTGTGTGTAATCTGATTTTTTTGCTGTTAATAAAAGGGTTTCTTTTTCTAGTAAAAAAATAAAAAAGCAATTGGGAAAAACAAATAAATTCAAACCTGCCATTGCCACTAAAAAACTGTGCATAAACTTATTATCAAAAGTGCTTTTAGTATACGGTGTGTGTGAGTATATATATATTTTTAAAGTGTAAAAATACTTATAAATATTTAATATAAAAGTAAAAATATTATAACACTTAAATATAACATGCATAATCTCATCACAAAAAATAATGATATTAAATGTTAAATTATATTTAACGATTATATTTAAAATATATATAGACATTTTCGCATTTATCACACCTTAACCATATTTTCATTAATGCAGTTTGTGTTTTTTTAAGTAAATTGAGCCGGAAAAATATGAAAAATCAGGTTACCTTGTTGGCAAAAATATTTTTTTAAAAAGTTAATCGTCAATGAGAATAATCATCACAAAAACTGGTAATTAAAAAGCCCATAGCATTAAATTAAATTGAAACGAAAACAACACGTGTGATACGTAGACGAATAAACAAGAGGAGGGAGGATCTAACATGCGCCGGGGGATGCGCACACGCTTGGCATGCGCACATAGTTGCAGCATAACCGTGCGAGGGAGCATAGAAGATGAGGGAAATAAAGAGCGGAGGGAGAAGTAAGAGGGTTGGGCATCAGACAGAGACACAGAGTGAGTGAGTAGGATCGACGAGTCCGAGTCGAGTGACTGCATCAAACAAAAAAAATAACACATAGGTGGGTTTGGGTGTGGAATTAGCAAAAAATGGTGAACAAGGAGATAATTAGTCCGCTCTCACCTTTACCGCCAGCACCACCTCCACTCTCTCTCCACTATTCCTATTCCTATCCAACTCCTCTAACCCTAATCCCCAAATTCATCTCTTCATTCTTTCCCCGTCTTCCTTTTTCCCTTGGCTTTTTCACTGCGACTTGTTCCTCTTCCTCGCCTCCGCCCGACATTTGGCTTCAAAGATCTCTGCTTTTCTC
>QFDD01001513.1:0-29674 GCA_006871305.1 Vachellia collinsii | reverse complement strand
TTCCTCTTCTCTTCCTCTTCCTGCTTCTGTAATTCAAAGCTTTCATCTCTCTCTATCCTTCTTTTCTCCCTAATTTTGACTATTTGTGAAGAGTATAAACTCTGGAGTGTTTTTTTTTCCTGGAACGAATTACAGAGGATACAAGATTCGAGATCTCTGAAAAGCGGAAGTGTTGGGTTCCTCTGTTGATTGTTTTGTTGTGTCCCTATTTTATTCAATTTTTCCTCGTGAAACATTCGAGCTGTTGTTTTCCGGTGGGTTTGGTACGTTGATCTGTTGTTTAATCCTTTCACTGGGTCATTGTTGCTGCTGCTACGCTATCTCTGAATTCGTAGCATATTTTTTTCTTGCTTCTTTTCGTCCTGGAAAGAAGATTCTGATGGATTTTTGGCATTCTTGTGACAAGATGCTTTTAATTTGTGTGGGTGAAGCCATGGAATGGGTATGGGGGATTCATCTGGCTAATCAGCTTTGATTCTTTCGGATGCTTCCGAGGGTTTTGCAGTTCTGAGCTGGGAACCAGTTTAAAAATTTGTACCGCAATTTTCGAACAGTGAGATGCGCCCATTTCCGCATAGAATTATTGATTGTATAGGAGAGAAGAAACCTGGTGTTTGTTCGTAGTGTTTTTATTTGGTTAGTTGAAGAGTAAAGAGTTGGTTCCTATCTGGTCTTGTGATTCTGTGGATAAGGGAAGACAACCAAATCTTACGGCGAAGTTGAAGAGCATTTGGCACTGTTTTACAGGCTGGTGGTTTCTGCAGCTATGGCCATTCATGTATGTATTATATTACATGTGTTCTACTCTGCTTTCATTTCGTAGAGTCTCTTGGTGATTATTGTTGTTGTAAGCTCATTTTCAGCCACATGTTCCTCCCTTTTTCCCCGGGGGGGGGGGTCATATTTTGTAGTATTTTTTGAGGGGGAACGGTGAATTTATATGATCAACTTTACCTTTTCCAGTGACTGTTTATTTATATTTCAGAAATTGGGTGGATTTAATGAGTTTATTTTTTTTTTAAAAGAAAAAATGGTTAGCTTCTCAATGGAGTTTGCTGGTGGGTCTTTCCTATTTTTTGATCTCGGCTGTTGTGAAAGCTTGGCGTATTTATCGCTCCAATGATTTGTGATTTTTCATACGTTATTGCAGCATGTCCTGATATGAAGTGAATGATTTCCTTGAAAGAAATTTTATCACTGATTATTATTAGGAAGTCTAAAAAGCTTCTTCTAAATTAGGAATCATTCATTTTATCCTCGATTATTTGATTGCGAATTTTTTTTTTCTTTTGAACTTGGATGTAGGATCAAAATGGAGTCACCAGATCTCACGGCCGTATTCCAGAAGGAAATGGAGTGTCTTTGAGCTCTGGTCCACATTCTGTTTCACGGGTTCATCTAAATGATCAATTTTCTTGTGGGAATAACTATCCCCCGAAGGTTCGCCCAGGCTCTTTATGTAGCTTGTACAATATTGGATTTCTCATTTATGTTATATCTGTCTCAAAGAAATTTTATGCCTTCCTCATTAGGTAAGGAAACCGTACACTATCACAAAGCAAAGAGAGAAATGGACAGATGAAGAGCACAATAAGTTTCTTGAAGCTTTAAAGCTGTATGGCAGGGCATGGCGAAAGATTGAAGGTACCCTTAGAATTATAATTTTTAAATCTTTAGGCGAGTATGCTATCAACTTTTCCAGTGAAATATAAACATGAATGAATATATGAAGTTTGCGGAACTTGGTCTAAGTCTTGGAATCATTTACTTTTTACCACAGAACATGTTGGGACAAAGACTACAGTTCAGATTCGAAGTCATGCTCAGAAGTTTTTTTCTAAGGTTTACTGCTCTATTTCAGTTCCCGTGCTGTACGATAATTTATATATGCCTTAAGCCATGTAAGAATGCAAGTTAAAACTTTTGATGACCACAGGATGTGCCAAGTGCAAACTTCCTAGAAGTTGAAAGGTTGATCGACTTTATTGAGTTCTCTCTGATTCCCTTGTTTTGTCTGTGTTAGGTTCTTCGTGATCCTTGTGGGAACAATACAAACTCAATGGAGTCCATTGAAATTCCGCCCCCGCGTCCAAAACGAAAGCCTATGCATCCTTACCCTCGTAAGCTGGTCGAGCTTCCTAACAAAGAAGCTTCCCTACCAAAACAGCTTATGATGTCTAATTCTCTGAAATCATCTGATTTTGACCAAGAAAACCAATCTCCCAAGTCAGTGTTATCTGCAGTTGGTTCAGACGCCCTTGGTTCCTCTGATTCAGACGCACCAAATGGAAGCTCATCCCCAATTTCATCCATTAGTGATGTTCATACCAACAACTTTGTAGCTGCTGAATCTGAAAACCTACAATTGGAGGAGGATGGGTGCCCACCATCGGCTGGACTAAATGCTGATCCAACTCTTGATAAGCAACCACTCATGGTATAGCTACCATTACTAGTTTGTTTTCATTTGTTGAATGCATATTTGTATACTTTAGTAAGAGTAAACTATCTCGACATATTCGGTCTAAGAGATTGGTAGAAAAACTATTTAGGCACATTTATCATCTTTCTGGATTATTTTGGTCTACTTATGAATTTCACTTTAAAAATTCTGTATGATTTGATATTCTTCTGCTTATTTTGATGTCTAGAAGCATGAAAATCTCCAGAAAGAAAACATATCTACCAAGGAAGATGCTGCAGAAGAATTATCGGGTCGGATTCTGAAGCTTTTTGGGACGACTTTGTTGGTAGCAGATAACTGCTGGCCGTCTTCTCCAACAATGGAAGCATGCAACTTGATTCACTCAAAACTTTTTCCAAGGAAATCTTCTGACCTGGTTGTGGATTGTGATGAGAATAATTTGCATAATGGAACAGACGGTGTCGTGCATAAGATGCAGCTTGAGACTGGAAATTCAGGACTTGCAGAAGGTCCTTCTGCTGCTTTTGTTCCATGTTGGAGTATTCCTTACATTGGATCACTGCACAAGAAGGCACCAGAAGGAAAACAACCAAATTACAATCTTAGGGAAACTGAACATATAGAAGTTAAAAATGAAGGCTCTTTGACTAATCCAAACACAAGCTTATCTGTAAATAAGGATGAAAAATTAGATATGGAAGCCAAAAGAGATACAAAAGCTACATTCGATCTGAAGAAGTGTGGGAAAGGGTTTGTGCCATATAAGAGGTGCATTGCAGAGAGGGAAAACCAGGCCTCATCAGTAACTAAAGAGGAGAGAGAAGAACAACGGATTCGCCTTTCCTTGTAATGAATTTCGAGTAACGGATATTCTTCTTCACGGAAGTTCCCTTTTTTAGCCGTTTCCATTGGTATGAATGAGGGAGGAAATTAAGCTCAGAATCTGTGGGAATTATAGGTCAAGAATCCTCTGAACCCTGCTGTGATATCAGGAGGAAGAGGATATATATGGGATTTGTATCTATGTAATGTGAGTTTCCCATGTCTTTTCTCTTCATAGTTCATTCCTTGTTTCTCTGTCAACGTATTATGGAGTGGCTTAGAGGGCAATTTTGACATTTCTCCATCTTTGCTAATTATAGTTTTGGTGTTTTTGATTATTTACATTTTCCTCGGGGAAAAAATCCACAAATTTTCCTCATTCTCCCTCTCCATAAATTGTATAGCAGGTGTTTGGCTGTGTATATATATTATATATGTACACTCTTGGACTGTTGTATAGGTGTTTGTGATTCTTCATGTTCTTCTCCCTCCGTCTACTGTGAATTATCTAAGCCTTTGCTTCTGATTTTCACGTTAATCAGAAGTCTGTGTTTTTGCACTTGGCCGCCGTTAACAATGTGACACATGTTATGTTATTATTAATTTTTTATTAAAGATATATTTAAGATATTATTAAACACTAAATATGAATACATTTTTTAATAATTATTTGATTATTAATTCGTCACATTTTAAAAAAAGAATTTATTCTGTGTAACCCCGCTAATTGTTTATCTCATTTTGAGGCAGCTTGCAAGCTATAAAAGGATCGGTAGTACACATATCATCAATATAAGCTATATGAAATTAAATAAAACTATATTTATAATGATTCCATCTGAAAAAAAATGTTAAATTATTTAGTTGCAATTTTTTCATGTAAATAAAATTTCGAAGATGAGGAAAACAACTTGAAATATATTTATGTAACATGCATGGAAGCACTATACAATTTTTTTTCATATAAATTAAAGTAAAAAAAAATTGAAAATGGAAAAAAAAACAACCCGGTGACTTTGATTTGTTCAGTCTGGCTTTGAATCTCTATATTTGAATATGAACCAGTGTCATCTGTTCTCTGCGTGATTATCAGCCTTGTGTTGGGCCACTCTCTCACCATTTCTTGCATGACAAAACCTTCTCCTCCTTCGAAGCTATGGCCGTGATCTCTGCACCATCCAAAATCCTGTTAGCATATGTAACTCTAGTGGCCCCATTTATTTCAATTTCAAGAATATTGGATTACTTTACTACGTGGACCAAACATTTGAATTAGTAGAATGTATTGTTAGAATTACAGATAATCTCCTTTCATTTAATTAAACCAAACGGGTTCAAAAGTCAAGTATGCCTTTCTATCTCTTCTCCAACATGATCATTTAGATAGGTCATTCCTTTTCAATCTTGTTAATCTCAGAATATAAATTCATGTGTCTATTTGAATTAGCAGTATAAATTATTTTTTTAATATGATTTATAGTTTATAAGATAATTATATAAAAATGGTTTATAACTTGACTTATGTGAATGTGATTTTCATTACGCCCTATGTTTGTGCCAAAAAGGGGTTAAGGTGAGGAGCAATGTTTCCTAGAAAGTTCCTTCTATGCAAAACTTATTGTCTTTAGGTAATTTAATGCTTAAAAAGATTGTGTGTTAGTTATTGGATTTGTATAATTTAAGGAGCTGGTATTATTATTACAATTTAAGCTCCTCAAGATGTTGGGCCTACTATTAAGGCAAACGCTATTTCACAGATGGAGGCAGCAATGTGATGCATTATCAAAAAAAAAAAAAAAACAGAACCAAACAACCCAAGAATAGGAAGGGCATCTCCCGGCATTTAGGGCTTCTCTATTGTGAAACTTATAACCCTTTTTTCTTCTTCTGGTTTCTGTGATTTTTAATAATAAACTCAAATATAATGATCTCTGATAGGAAGAAACATGTGATTAGCAAAAAATAAATTGCTCTAACCCATCGGTAACGAAGTTCAGTCGAGCTTCTCTGACCCAAGCTTTGCTCATGGTTGTTGGGTGTTTTTTCTTATGTTTTTCTTAAACACATCAATTGTTCTACAACTTTGTTTAAAGTATTATTATGCACTAAATATGAGTGGACACTGGATTTAAATTTCAAATCACCATATCATGAGGCGCTAACTCTTTCTACTATATCCAATTTTTATTTTTTCTCTAAGTAAATGTATCCAAATATCAGTGGAAATAAACACTGTTAAATATTAAATGTGGGTAATTTAAACCAATTGGTAAATGAAGAAATCAAAAAGTTGGTTCAAACCCATATTTATTTGTCATTTGGGCTATGAGGCTGTTAATAACCACAGGACCCATTCTTCACAAACCTAGAGGCCGAATCACGAGAAAAGTGTTTCCCGCAAATTTTAAATTCCAGAGCTTTTAATGATCAAAATAAGCAACATTTTATAAAGTAGAAAAACTAGAATATAGATAACAAAACAAGATAAGAAATTGGAAAAGAGAGCAAATGAGCATTTCTTATTCACATGTAATTCTTAATCCATCCAACCCTTTATATTACAATTTTATTTATAAGCTCTAAATCCTTCCAAGAGTTGCAATGTTATAAACATAAAAATTAATCAACATTATGATACAACATAAAGGCATTGGAGGTTATAGTCTTTAATCATAAAATGGAATCCTAAGAGTTTATAAAGTTACGAACATCCAATATAACATTAAGTGTAGAATTCCAAAAAGATAAAGATTATGAACATCCACACTTGATGATATTGTAATATTCATAACACAACTCTTTGGGTGCTAAAATTTAATTAATTTGATGCATCAGTTCCATAGGGACACTCCTGTGTCACATATCATTTACTGAAATTTTATAATATTTTATGTTGATATTAGCATGGACTTTTATTATTAAAAAAAAATACCTTGTCGGCTTCAAGAATAAATGAAAATAAACAAGAAAAGTGTAGATAATAAAGTTGCCCCATAAGCATAATCACTTTAACAACTTTCGCTTCTTTTTAACCAGTTTCCTCTATCTTTCCCTTTCTTGCCTTCTTCACCCTCTCTCTCTCTCGAGCTCTCTGGGAGGTCCATGGAAATCTCACTTGCTCTGTTTGCCACACTCACAATTCTGCTCACACTCTCTTCGACAGTCACCTCCCATTTCTCCTCCTTCTCCTCCAATTCTTCTGTTGCTCAGCGTTCTTCTTCTTCCTCTTCGCTTTCCGAATGGCGATCTGCGCACGCTACTTACTACGCCGCAGCAGATCCCAGGGACGCGGTAGGCGGCGCGTGTGGCTATGGTGACCTTATCAAAGCTGGTTACGGCATGGGCACTGTGGGTCTCAGTGAGTCTCTCTTCGAGCGGGGCCAGATCTGTGGTGCCTGCTTCGAGCTCCGCTGCTTCGATGACCTCCGCTGGTGTATCCCTGGAACTTCCATTATCGTCACTGCCACGAACTTCTGTGCGCCCAACTATGGCTTTACCGCAGAGGGAGGTGGCCGTTGTAACCCTCCCAACAAGCATTTCGTGCTCCCGATTGAAGCGTTTGAGAAGATCGCTATTTGGAAAGCTGGGAACATGCCGGTTCAGTATCGCAGGTAGCTTCGCACCCACTCTATCATAATTTTTGCAATTGATTATCATTTATCCTACTTGTTTAGTGTTTGAAAGCATTGCTCTCTGTGAGCCGCTGATTGCTGAATTCGCGCGCTAAAATGCGCTAGGTTTGCTAACTTGCGCTTGGACTTCGGGGTCGGCGTCCTGGTTCGCGTCCCTGACCTACTTTAATGATAACTTTTAACTCTGGCCCACTTTATGCTTTCATGAAGACAATTCCCGGTAGTCAGTAACTCAGTGTCAAGAAAATAGATAAAGAATGTAGTTAACTCAGAACTATTGACACAAGTTAAATTTAAAGGACTCAATATAGTAGTCATTATGATAGTCCCTCGATCATTATAACCTTTGAATTCATATATTTCATTGAAAGCTGTGTTTATTGCTATCAGTGGCCAGTGAGGACCTTAGAGCTGTTGGAAAGGTTATAGAGATTAATCCAAGTGTATGACGTAAGAAACATTGATGCGATTTGAGAAGTGTCAGCTATGATGTGAGAGAAAATGTATTAAAATTTAAGCATACCTGATATTAGAAGTTGCACTTCCAAGTAGTAGCCCCCTTTGAAACTAACTATAAACATCTAATGATGCTTAAAAAGTTTTCGTGAATTTATGTTAATTACTAACAACCTTGATCAGGTACATATCTGAAAAGAAAGAACAGTGGATATGGTCATTACATTTAATTTGAGGAAGCCTAGGTTGGCTGTTCTTAGTAAGGCTGTGCTTGATGAAGCCATCAATGTTTAAGGGTGTTTTTAATCACCTGGTCGCAAGGTCAAAGTATAATTAAAGGAGCTGCAATGAATTTAGCGATGGAGGTTGTGGAGAAGGGAGGGAACATATGACTGACTGAGAGAGGATATGCAAGATGAAGTTGTCAACAGAGAACTAGGGCAGAGCACTCTGAAAGTTTTAGTTAGAATATCAACTCTTTCTTCCGTCAAGACTTCACAATGATATTTAAGTCCATCATTCATCTCCAAGAAGCAGCTAGAGTTTTAGGAAAAGATAACTTCTTCCAGTGGCTAACTTTTGAAAATATTTAGAAGCAATACGGATAATTTGGTTGTTTTATGATCGTTAAATTTAAAATACTTCACCAATCGAAGATCAACTTAAATGCGTACCTTGAACATCATTACAACCCTCGAATAGATAATGTCAAGGGAGGTTATGTGCCTGTATAACTTACATGCCCTGTGGGTTGTGAAATAATTTCATAGAGTAAGAGATCTCCAATGTCAGTGCTAGAGAAGCATCTCACCAAAGATGTGATATTTCCAGCTTTGGTGTGAACACAGAGGGGGGGGGATGAGAAATTATATGTACCACTATGTTATACAATGCTTGTTTACAAAAAGGTTTTCATTATTTTCATTACAAAAAAAAAAAAAGTTTTTCATTATTCTTCAAGGTCATCAGAAGCCCGGCCTTTTAAGATTAACATAAATAGCCTTGGTTTGATTTCCTAGAGCAAGATGTGGGCTTGATGAAATTCTTAACTTATATATTATGGAAATGCTTCAAACGCAAGATGAAAAGGTTTGGAAGAAAATTGAGGGAAGCAGGTCGTTGAGAAGATCCCATGATTGTTTAATTGCATCATTTGGAACTTTCTAATGTGGACAATCATTCCAATCCCCCGCCTCCTCTCTTCTAACATTTTTTTCATGTTAAATTATTTTGTTCTTGGAAACTTGGTCATTTGACTAGACTCCTATTAATATTAATTTTGATTGGGTTTTGTCCCTGTAGGATAAAGTGCCGAAAGCAAGGAGGGATGCGGTTTACAGTCACAGGTTCTGGGATTTACATATCAGTGCTGATTAGCAACGTAGCGGGCGCCGGTGACATCGTTGGCGTGAAGGTGAAGGGCTCAAGAACAGGTTGGCTTCCAATGGGTCGGAATTGGGGCCAAAACTGGCATGTGAATGCATTACTACAGAATCAACCTCTTTCATTTGAGGTCACAGGTAGTGATGGCCTAACAGTGACGTCTTACAATGTTGCTCCGAAGGATTGGAGCTTCGGACAAACCTTTGAAGGCAAGCAATTTGAGTCATAAAAGCCTCAGAAAATACTTAGCAACTTGAGCACCATTTCGTATCCCCACTCCCCAGCATACCAAAAAAAAAAAGGATCCCTCAAGGGAAAAGGTATATAGGTAGCTTCCTTTTCTTGTTGTTTCCCCCCTTTTTACATCTTTTTGATCTTCTACGTATTGGATGAGTTAATTTATATTGGGTGAGTTCATGTAGACCGCAAAAGCTCTGTTGAATTGTGGATTGGTTGGCTCGCATAATATAGGTGAAAGTGGTCTCATTTCGTCCCACGTTATCGTTTTTTTTTTTGTCTCTGCTTTATGTTTTGACAGGCAAAGAATGTTAGGTGAGTTAATGGTTATTTCCTAAGGCATAGCCATGTCTGTAATGAACTAAAGTGTTATACCAATCTAAGTATTTCAATTTCTCTCAATAATTATCTTCATCCAGTGAACTAAGGCAATAAGGCTTGTCCAGAGAATGATATTATCGAAGCCCACACTCAAATGAAAGGTTATACACTTTCACACTGTTACACTAATGTCAGAAATAGATAAACGTAACTCATTATTGGATTTAAGCTGATGAAAATTAGAACATACGTATTTCCATATGAATAGTCAATTTTTTCCCATCAAACTTGAATGAGTCGAATGCTTGCTCAACCTATATATTCTTATTCACAGAATCAAACATGTGATGTTAAAAAAATATTGAAAAATTGTGGGAAAAAATACTTAAAGAAAATGCACATGAACATATTTTCCATTCAACATGCCAATAAACGTTGATTCCAGAGGAAAAAAAGCCTTTGGTTATTTAAACACAAAGTTTTGAATTCAAATTCAAACTCATGTAAATGTAGAAATGCCTTTTGAAGAACCATTCCATTTAGACGAAACAATACTCAAATTTAATTCGGCCAGCCATATCAAGAATACATATATATTCCATTAAAGTCAATAGTTACTGTTTGAGCCAGGCCTACATGACTCACAAAACTCCCTTCCTCAAAAACCAAAATGACTTTTTGATCAACTTCCACTCTTTCGCACCAAAAAAGAAAAAATCTACTCTCTTCCTTTTCAACCCCAAATACATGAAACGTGAACCAGTAGTTAGGGTTTGTTTGTCAACCCTCTTCAGAATCATTTTCATGCAAGTCGAGATAAAACTCCTCTCACATACTTATCTTAGATTGCGTACAATTACTTTTCAAAAGTTAATCACAAACAAGTTAGCCATCAGACTCAAAGGCCATGGAACATACACTCAGTGCATGTTTGGCAAGTGCACAAAACCTTGGTTTTGAAGGAAAACCAAGGTTTTGAAAAAGCTGTTGACAAACATGTTTCGAAAATGCAGAATAGCTTCTGGGTCCAAAACCATGGTTTCAGAAGTGATAGACAAACATACTCTTTTTCTTCAGAATAGCTTTTAACTCTTAAAACCATGGTTTGGGGGTGGAAACCATGGTTTTCCAAAAAGCTATTCTTTCCAGCTTTTTCAGAAGCTATTCTCCAGAATCTATTCTCCAAAAGCTATTTTACGCAATCCGAGACAGAATCTATTCTCTACAGCATTTACCAAACATGCTCTCAATCCACATCAATTTCTCTAACCATAAATTTTCTTTAATTGAGATAAGAGAAGAAGAAATTAATTTAGTTAATATAGACTTCATTAGTATACTCTAATCTTTTAGCATATATTTCTACTTCATATCTAAAACTTTGGCTTTGGCTACTATCACTTTCTCATCATAGAGAATGGTTGAGACATGTTGCAGGTACAATTGTGTCAGAATCAAAGCTTCAAGTCGAGTATGTTACAACCTAAGCCTAACAGAAGAAAATGGTTGAAACTCACTGTTAGGAATCCTAGAGAGTAATCACAGATAAGAGATAACAATAAACAGCTCAATTATGATACAACTTCCAGTTTTTAATATAAGATCACCCGTTGTAGTATCAAAAATGATAGCAAGGACAGCTACAGTGACTTATTATGGGAAGCCAATCACCAATAAGTAAAAGGCACTAAACATGGCATGGCCACACGAATAGCAAAATCTGCAAAATGCAAATCAAGAGATAGAAGAGAAGCTGTACGAGTTTTGAAGATAACACGATCATCTCAGCTGCTCCACATAAAAACATCACACAAAAATGCTAGAAAACAGAGTATGACAAACGTCAATATTCTAGTTAGCCAAGTGGATAAACCGCTAGAAATGAATGCTTAATACATGAAAGCATATATCCAATGTTTATACAGAAATTTAAATTTTATCGACACCAGAATTTGATGTGAAATTATACTACCAGCTTATGTTGTGACTGTAGATTACATGATCTGTTAGCGTCCAAAGGAGCAAGACAAAGGAGGAACGAAAAGAATTTAGTATGTGATTTGCAACAATGGTAACTCTACACCTAATTCAATTTATGGCCCCAGAAAAAAAATTAGAAATATACAATAAAATGAGACAAAGATCAAGCTAGGATAGAAAATTCAATCTCTTTAACAATCCAAAACTGTTATCCTACCGTATATCCCTTGAAGGGAGCTGGGTGCCGCCAGGAGAAAACCAATGCTATAAGCTTCAAAGCTTCTGATGAGATACAATTACCAATGCATTTAACAAAATATGAACCGCTGCTTCATAGACAGCTCCATCATAATGCATCCCATCATCTGTGCATCGGATCCCACAATTCCAACTCAGTGATCCTATATCTAGTAGTTGAAAGGGGCCACCAAATTGCTGTAAAATCTGGCTTTTCTTAAGTTCTCTCTCATACGAAACTCTCATAACATCTGTCATCTTCTCCCTCTTCTCCTCTGTATTCAACATGGAGTTAATCAAAGTTGGCAAGCCAAGCCAAAACAAGTGTGATGATCTAACCGACACAGAACCTGTTGCAGATCCCTCTGTGCCAAATTCTGGGGAGATAGGCAAGAGTGATGTTATCGAACTCTTTAGCAATTGTAACGAGACGCCATAATCTGAAGCATTTGTTATGTGAAGCATATCCCATAGACCTGAACCCATTACCAAAACATCAGGGTAATTGCGGCTTTCACTTAAACCCATCACCAAATCAGTCAAATTGGTCGTATAAGGTGCCCATATGAAATCCAATTTCATCCCAATCTCATTAACGACGATTTGATAATTGCTATGCCTCCTAAACAAAGATTTTCGAGCCGATTCCATCTGCTCCGAATCCAAAACCAAACTTAGCAACGAAAGCGCGAAGAACCGCGCTTGGGAATCACCCGCCACCATGACCCACGACCCATTGAGCAAATCCGAAACATCAGGCCGATTCAACTTCTGGAACTCACAAGAATCAACTGAACTGGATCGCCTCCAATACCAAGACTTGTCGTAATTTACAGAATTATTATTCAAAGGATCATAGTTGCTGCTAGCCCTCACTTCCCAATCAATTTCATGCAGCGAAGAAAAGCAAGAATCGCGATCGTCCAAAACAACGATAGAAGACACAGAAGTAACGAAATCAGATACTGAAGGAAAATATGGAGTAAGGTGAACACCGACAGCGAGAGTGATGAACAGAGCACCGCTGAAGAAGAGCATCTTGTTACGGCTCAAATGCCAGCCCGCCATACCCATCGGCACAAAAAGAACCACACACGCCGCGAACAGACCTAACTGTATGGCCCCAAACATCGCCTTCTTCGCGTCCTTTGGGCGTTCCCAGATCCCTTCGAAAGTCACATCTATCTATCAACTCTGCGAAGCATAAGAATCAGAGAAAATGGCCGAACCTTTTCACGGAACTATTATACGAAAAATTTATAAAGGAAATAAAGAGACGCAGTGCAATTTCTGGGAAATACCATGGGAGATAGAAAACGAAGTGAGAATCAGAGATCTGAAGGAAAAAAACAAAACTTCTATTTAAAAAAATCCGGGGGAGGTGCTAGGGTTGGGGTCAAAGTTGGTGAGGAGAGTTAATGGCTTGGGAATGAAGGTAAAAATTGCGAACGAGCTGATGGGAACGTGATAACTGCAGAAGAAAGATTTGATTTAAAATTCGCAGTAGAAGAAGAGTTGACATGGATGACGAGGCTTTGAGACGCGATAATAGTTTTATGGCATCGTCGCCTTCTTCAGAACCTGGAATCAATGATTACATAAAAGAGCTGCTGCTAGCACAAGCGGCCTTGGGCCCAGTTCGTCAAATTTTGGTACTCCACGCTCAAATTTGGCAATGGAACGGCAGAATTTCTTAATAATCATGTTGTGTTTAGCTTCACTTAGCTGAAGTTAGATCATAAAAAGCAAGCACGCCTGCTACAATTCCTTTTTTTTTTTTTAATCTTTCTTTTTCCTTCTTGTTACAGCAAAAATTTCGATGAGTTGGATCATAAATAGGTAAGTATTATAAGTCAACTTTATACCGTTCGACCAATTTTGATTGGATTAGGGTATATTTAAAAATAATTTTTTTAAGTGATTTTACTTAATCCAAGGTAAGTTGTGAGAGAAGTTTTATTTCTATTTACGTAAAAGTACCAAACAAATCCTTAATCTCTTTTCCTTAGTGAGTAGTTTAGAATTTTATAATACTTTAAATTTTTTTTTATATTTCTATTTTTAACAATTACTCCTATATTAGTAGAGATAGGTTTGGAAAAGAGCAGTACCCGATTAAGATAAAAACAAATTTCTTGATCTGCGGTTTTTTAAACTACCTACTCATTCATAATGCATTCTCCCTTGCTCATTATAAAACATCTTTCTATCAGAGAGCATAAATACAGATTTAGAAATTTGTTATTTCAACATGAGTAAAATTTAAAAAAAAAATGGGGCAAGATAAATGACTTAATCACCTTTATTTGATTAGCATGAGATGATTACAAATGTTAAGATTTGTCAAACATATAAGTCAGTTTATATATTGTCACTTCATTCGATTTTAAATAGAAGCTCCTTATAGTAAAACGAGTGAAAGAGAAAGGGAGTATATAAAACTAAGTGACAAAAATAGTTAGGATTCACTTAAATGGGAAGAAAAGTTGAGAGAGAGAAACTGGGAGGAGAGAAAATGAAGAGAAAAAAAAAAGTTGAAAGAAAATATTATCACTCTGGATGAACGAGAGAAAATCAAAAGGAAAGAAAATAGACAAATAATTGAATGACTAAAATATTCTTAAATAAATATTTTTTAATAAATGATTAAATAAGTAAAGTATTCTTAAAATATTTCAAGTATAATATTAAATTAAATATAATAATAAAAAATTATATTAACATTAATAGCATTAAATAATTTAAAATCAAATTATTTATTAAAGATATGTTTTCATGTTATTATATTTCAAAAATAAATAATTTAGATAAAAATCTATTATATTTTTAAGGTTGGGAGCTGTAGTAAGCAATTAAAAAATAAATCAGATATTAGAATATATTTTAAAACTTATCCTTTTAAAAAAAGAAAGTTATAGTCAAAATTTTAAAAAAGTTAGATATTCAATTTAATGGTTTAAAATGAAAAAGTAATAAAGAGCATATTGGTAGATAAGAAAAAAAAATTTCTCTCTATTTTCTCTATGTGTGGGGAGAGAAAAGTTAAGGAGAAAATATGGTGGGACCTACATCTCATTTTCTCTCCAATTTTTCCTTCCACCCACTCTTTCTCTCTCATTCAAGTAAAGAAAAACTCATTTCTCCCCCTATTTTTTCTCTAAGTTTTCTTTCCTCCCTCACATTCTCTTCATCCAAGGAGGGGGTTAATGTTATGGTAGTGTTGGTAATATGGGTCAACCCGCAGGATGTAGGTTGGCCAGCAGCGAGCTCAAATACCTGCATGTATATGGGTTGAGAAAATCCCAACCTAGCCCGCCACGGTGAGTTCACGGGCCACTTTTTTTTTTAAAAAAAAATTTAAATTTAATTTTTTTATATTTTTCTTACCCATAATATTTTTTCAACTTACACTTAAAATATTTTTTTATTTGTTTCAATACCTCAAATGAAATATTTTTTTTATAAATTTAATTTATAAAATACATCATAACTTGAACATAAAATATCTAATTCAAATTTTATATAATACAATTTAAAGATATATAATACATTTTATAAGATTGAATTTAAACTAAATATAAACTAATCAAATGATCAATAAACATTCAATATTAATTAAGTTTACATTATAATTAGACGTTATTCACATATTTTTTATAAAGCAATTTTAATTTTTTTAAAAATTTTAAAAAAAACAAGGGTTGGCGGGCTTGGCTCGTCGCGGGTGAGAGATAGGCGGGTGCGGGTCAAAAAGACCTGTACCTAAATGGGCTAGCTTTTGCTCAACCCAACCCACCACAAGCTGGCAAGTTCAACCCTCGGGTTAGGCCCATATTATTGGCTCTATGTCATGGTAATCAATCAAACTTCTTTTATAAAAATAAAACGGTAATTGTTTGTGCAAAATTCAGTCAAACGAATAAAGGGAAAAGATTCGAGACATCAACAGTATAACGAAAATGAATACATATGTGTCTGACATAGAGGAGAAAAGAGGGTATTATTAATCGTAATAGATCTCGAGCCAAGCCAATATGGACGAGATGGGTACAGAAAACTGTAACATCCTGCGGTATTTTTCTTATATAGCCGCTCATAGGGGTGAGCAAAACGGAACCGAAACCGAACACCGAACCGAACCGAATGTATTTTCGGTTCGGTTAATTCGGTTTTCGGTTGATTATTCGGTTTTTATTTTCAGTAAATCTGGTTTTTGGTGTTCGGTTCGGTTATTTTAAAAAAAAAATCTGTTAAAACCGAACTATATATAAAATATATTTTTATTTAATAAGTCATTAATTATTATATTTATATATTTAATAAACAATAAATTAGTAAATATTATTATTATATATATGGCTTTTACACTGTATAAATTATTATAACATATTTATAAATTATTACATTAGTAAATTATTAAATATTATAATAAATTATTTAATATTATATTTCGGTTAATTCGGTTAATTGAATAACCGAACCGAAATATTTCGATTAATTCGGTTTCGGTTCGGTGATTATAATTTGTTCAATTCAGTTTTTCGATTTTTATCGAAAACTGAATGTTCTCTCCTAGCCGCTCGTAGGCATATGATTTTTATCCTTTTGGGATTCAATAGTCACTTAAAAGGCGCCTCAATTGTCAAAGATCACGCCTTAACTACATCTATGGCCTTTACTTTGGATGAATCTAACCGATGTGTGACTTATAGGCTAAACATGGATAATACTTTAGAATGTTACAAGAACCAATGAGAATTAGATTTATGAGTGGCTTTTTCAGAGAATTCGAAGTGTGTACAATGAGAGTAGTTTGGAAAAATAAATAGTGAGAATTAGGGGTCGTTAATCGTTGAGCAATTTCAACGTTTTCTAAAGATCTGGGCATCGTGGGTGCTGGATTCTTTGATCGTAACCACTTGGGGTGACGTCTACGGGATGTTAGAGACGGTCTTGGATAGGTAGACGGACTCTTAGGTCGTCAAGGTGCGTGGTCGTTGGCGTTGGTTACGGACGCAAGGTCTCTCAAGGTGTTTGATCCCTGAGATTGGTAATGGACCATGATTTGGGCTAGTATCGCTTGATGAGCCAAGGACCGATCTAACCCAATCTATTTTTTGGGCATACAGTAATCCAACTCTTAAGCCTAGTTGCGTACAATTTGTTTTCCTCTTTTCACTCTAGAGAGACCAAGTTTTTTTCACAACCAACAAGGTTTGATTTAACGAAAGGGGCTTGTCATTCACAATGTGGTAAACTAAAGTTTGAATATCTGCTTAAATAATTTTTTTACTCAGTACAAGTATCATATTATTGAAAACAATTATGTTTAAGACATTGTTGAACATTAAATGTAAACAGTTCTTCCAGTAAAGATTCAAACTTTGATTTATTTATCATATGATGAGTGAATAACCTTTCTGGTAGACCCAATCAACAACAGATTACTGGCGGTGTCTAACTTTTTTTTTTGGGAAGAGAGTATTATGTGCATGTGTTTGTAGGCCCAAAATGAATAGAAAGGGTTTTTGTAGTCCAAAATCGGCACTGAGTACACAAATTTCTCAGGCCTGATTCTCACATGTTTCCTATCAGAAATCAAAAGCCCAAAATAATAAAATAGAGAATGGGTTGTTATGGCTTTTAGGACTTGTTTGGATTGAAGGGAGGGAAGGGAAAATGAATTCTTCCTCTTGTTTGGTTTGAAATTTCAGGGGAGTCAAAATTTTAATTCCTTCACATAGGTTTTTGGAAGAGAGTTAAAATTATTGATTATTTTATCCTCTTAAAAATTATAATATTCCAATAATATAAAACAACTGCTTCAAACGAAAAACCTAAGCTCTGGTCTATGCTGCTTTCCTTTTCCTACCATACCCGAGGTAGGAATATACCTCGTTCACTTCACTGCGTCTTCATCCTCCCCTCTGCGGTTTCACCGTCTGTTCACTTCAGTGCGTCTTCACCCTCCACTCTGCGGCTTCCCGGCGTCGGCATCGGATCTTCTTTAGCCCAGCCTATTTGCTCCGCGGACAAGGTTTTTCTTTTCTTTTTCTGTTATTTCAGATCTTCCTTGGCCCCTCTTTGCTCCGTCGGATCTTTATATTGGAATGATTTCAATTATTCATCTGTAAAATCTTGTTATTGTTCTGCTTTTGGGCATACACGGGCTCCGTCAGTTTTTGGGTATATCGGATCTTCATATTGTTTTGTCTTTGCTCCGTCAGTTGCATACACGGGCTTGGATTTGATTATAGGAATGGAGGTGAAGGGAAGAGTCGCTGTGTTGTGGCTTTGTTGAAATTAAATGATGTCATTTTGAAGCCATTACTGTTGTACCAACCATGCCTGCAGCAGTGGAAGTAAAAGAGCTTCATTTATTTTTGAAGTTTGTTTTCACATATTTTTTCTGCTCTCTCTCACCTGAAGAGCTTCAAATTTGTCTATCTATTTATTTTTATATATAAAATATTGTTGCTGGCTGCATTAACTCAAGTCTCTTCAATTCACTCAAGCAACTAAATTGTTTGGTTCTGCAATCTGAATTGCTATCTGTGCTTGATGATATATAGTGATGTAGTGAGTTCTAAAGTGTTAGATCTAAGCAGGATTTATAAAGAGAACCATTATATACCAAATTTAAACATGTTTTGTTGCAACTGACAACACCTTCATCAGCAGCTACAGAGATATTGGCATTCAGCAGAAATATAAGAAATCGGTGCAGATGAAAGAAACAAGAGGAAGCAACAGAGAAATAAGACATCAATAATCTTATTTGAAGAGAAGACTAATAAGGTGAACCAAACTTTTTGCCACACTTTTAGCTGCAACTGTTAACATAAAGATCATCAAATTTATACATAGTTGGCTTCCTTCAATGTCTGTAATCACAAGTGATAAATGTGGTCAAAGGAGTTGAAACTGAATGTTTATATATGTGATAGGTGATACAAATGCCTCTTTTTTTTATTTTTTGGAAATGGAGGAGGTGCTCAATTTTGAGCTTAGGATCATTGAAAAAAACGTGTATAGTCCCAATGCATCATTGGTAAAATATTCACGCTTCCCATGCCAGTGATCTTGACAGCATAATTTTTTATTCGAAAGTGTCATTGATGGTTTTGATTTCTGGCTTTCAATACAATTCCATAAAAAGGCTTTCAAATTTCTGTTCTCTGGCCCTATATATAAGTACTTCTATATTCATTCTGCTTCTTCATGACTCTCTACAGTACTATATAGTATATACATTTTTTAGTTACGTTGGTTTTTATCCTATATATTGTCTCCATTTCTATTTTTAATCTCCTACTGATTCAATACTTGTTTCAGGTTCAAACGCCCACCATCACAATTCACCTTATTCATACACTTCTTCAACGCGTCATACACTTTTAAATTGTATCAACAACTGCACAGAGGGGTGGAGGAATAGATGATGGATGCGCAAAAGTATGTATGGGATGGGGCTATTCCTCTGCAGATTCATCTTCATGAATCTGAAGTTACCACTCTCCCTCATCCTCCACCTGCCCTGGTATTCTTCCTCCTTTCCCCAAAAGACCCTTTTTCTTTGTTATTTAAATGTTTCCTTCTCATGTAAAACTTTTACTTTGAATGCCTGATCTTTATTTTGTATTATCTGTTCCTGGAAAACTTACATTCTATCGCTTGTTAACGACAGATTGTTTTTTTATCCCAGTTTTTGCTGCCTCAGTATACCCTCAGAACGTAAATTGCTGTGCTTCTTTATCAAAATTTATTCGAGATTTAGTGATGCTAATCTATGTTGATATGTCTATAAAATCTTGTGGGGCCCATGGCTTAGCTAAAGTGCTAGCTCAATGCATTATGGGAATCCTGCAATTTTGTCTTTTCTTGTATTTAGTGCAGGAGTAAATTCTAGTTGTTTTTAATTGGTGAATTTTGACAATGTGAGTGACACAAGTAATTAAGATATTGACTTTGCTCTAGCAAGTCTCTTTATTGAACTAAAGTACCATGAAACCCTATGTGGCTAAATTTTTATCCTTATTATTTCTGTCTTTTCTTCTTCTTCTTCTTCTTCTTCTTCTTCTTCTTCTTCTTCTTCTTCTTTTATAAAAAATAAACATTGCTATCAGTAGCTGCTTGCTTGATAAATCTTTTCTGCGTAGCTGTTGCTTTAACTGCAGCTTTGATATAACATTTTCAGCTTATGTATGAGTATATCTGGATTTAATCATAAAAATATATATCTTCTGTGTTATCAGGTCTTAGCTCCTCGGATAGGATACTTGCCTCTGTTGATTTCTATCATAAAGCCTCATTTCAGCAGTACACTTCCCCCCGGTGTAGATACAATTTGGTTTGAATACAAAGGATTGCCTTTGAAATGGTATGTTGTAATTAGTCATTCATAATATCGTAAATTAAAGTGATAATTTACCTACCAGCAATTTTTTTTTTGGCATCAACTTTAACCAATTTAATTGTTCCTTGTTTTCCATGCTTTAAATTACTTCTTAGTGAATGGAAAGGACTATTTGCCACATGTTGTAAGTTCAAATTGATTAATAGCCAAAACTGAAACCATATGTTATCATTGTTACAGTTTAATAGCAGCCTAGGCAATGTTACTTGTTGTAAGGAATGCTAATAAATGGACTAATGCAGAATGACCACTGAAGCAACAAAATGTAGAATAGCCGGACGGATTGGACTCTAGTCTAGACACAGAAAGAAATTAACTTCTGATAGACTGATATGTTAAGCCATCTACCTAAAAGCAAGCTTACAGGGAGAGGGAGTCTTTATATTTTTGTGTTTATGCTCCTAAATATTAAAGAGTAGATGGTTCTGTTCAATTTATTTCTCTTCAATCATGAGTTAACATATTTGTACCTTTTCTTCATGGGAAAGCCCATGTTAAATTGGAAAATATGGTCGTTTGGCATTTATCAATTCCTTTTTTAAAAAAGGGTTCCAATTTTTAATTCCTTTGCCATTAATACCTTTGTTAGCACTGTGTATTTGGTTATGGCTATCGAGCTACCATCTTTATCATTCATGTTACACTAACTATATTTTAGCATATTAATAAGAGGACAATAGTGGTTTCCATCATAGAATGTTGAATTTGAACTCTTAAAATTGTTTATTTGTCATCTCATGCAGGTATATTCCAACTGGAGTCCTTTTTGATCTTTTATGTGCAGAGCCCGAAAGACCTTGGAATTTAACAGTAAGGACTTTCCTAATGTCTTACAGACCTCTTTATTTAATGAGATTTATCAACTGGTATTGTTGTAGCTTGTTAATATAACTTTTGGGTTTTAAACATTGTGTACATGAGAGGCCCAAAAAACAGTGTACATGAAAGGCCAATAAATCTGAGATGTATCGTTTCTACTCGTTCATATAAATGTTTTTGTTTTCTGTACATAGAGGTAATGCCAATTTTCCAAATATAGTGGAGCTGCTTGAGTTGCATTGAAGGGGCTATAAAAAAGGTGGAAATAAATATATATTTAGGCTGAGCATCCTGAGGATACTTATGTGAAAGTTAGACTACTTTACTCCTGAGTTTCCTAAACTGATTCTCTTTACTCGCTTCTTTGCAGGTACACTTCAGAGGATATCCAAATAATATACTGCTACCCTGTGAAAGTGAAGACAATGTAAAGTGGAGCTTTATCAATTCATTGAAAGAGGTTACTGGTCTTTTTCTTCTTTTGGGGATGGGGCTTTTTGTGTGTAATCTTGGTGTTGTGCCAATTTGACTTTTTCAGTATATGAAGTCTATATGCTTCATTTTCCTTCAAGGAACTTCCCAAATTCAAATGGCTTATTTGTTTTTCCAGATAATGATCTGTATTATTGTCTGGGTTGGTAGATATTTTATTTTTTGCGGGGCAAGCCAGTTATTTCCTATTCTAAATTACAGTTTCTTGAATCTAAAGTTTGGGCTTCTTATCCTTGTGGGCTCAGGATTGTTTCAGTTCTGCTTATATAAAGGCTTAAAACCTTTCCCAGGGTATTAACCTTTTGAATTTGGGCAAATATTTAGAATGTTTTGAGGATTATTCCTTGTCTTTGGTTTCTCTTCTGCGCCACACAAAAAATTCTAGTGGCTATTTGTTCCTGAAGTTTCAGATGAAGAAAATGATATTCATCTTATTCCATAGGTGAATGACGGAGCATTACATATATAGAGTGAATTAGGGTTTAGATGAATCCCTAATCACAAGGGATATATCAAATCTGATCTGATCTCCTAAAAATCAGATTCAGTTATGCTAAAATCATGGAGAGAATAAAATTCAAAATAATGCAGATTAAATGACATAAATAATAGTAACTAAAAGAAGAAACTAATTAATCCAATGGGCTTGGGCCCTTGTTTGATCAGCGTCTTCTAACACTCCCCCTCAAGTTGGGAAGTAGACATCTTTCATTCCAAGCTTGCTTGTTAACACCTCAAACTTTGGTCTAGCAATGAACTTTGTTAGAATGTCTGCAACTTGGTGCTTTGTAGGTACATGGATTACATCTACATGTTTCTCTTCAATCTTCTCATTGATAAAGTGGTGATCAATCTCCACATGCTTTGTTCTATCATGATGCACAGGATTCTTTACAATCCTAATGGTAGCCATGTTGTCACAAAGGACTTTCATATAACCTTCATAGCTCATGTTTAATTCCTTGAACAGTCTTTCTAGCCAAAGGCCTTCACAGAGACCTAGAGCTAAAGCTCTTAGTTCAGCTTCTGCGCTACTACGTGAAACCACAGGTTGTTTTTTACTTCTCCATGTCACTAGATTACCCCATACAAAGGTACAATATCCTGTAGTGGATCTTTTATCAACAACTGAGCCTGCCCAATCTGCATCTGTATATACCTCAATTCCTCTATGAGTTCCCTTCTTGAAATAGAGTCCCTTACCGGGTGAAGACTTGAGATACCTTAGAATTCGAAATACGGCTGTCATATGTTCTCTGAGGTTGACTAGAGAATTGACTCACCACACTAACTGCATGGGTGATATCTGGTTGAGTGTGTGAGAGGTAGATCAGTTTGCCAACAAGACGCTGGTATCTCTCTTTATCAACCAATAGACTTTTCTTATTCAAGCCCAATTTTCGATTTAATTCCATGGGGGTAGAGCAAGGCTTGCATCCTAGCATTCCTATCTCATGTAACAAGTCTAGTGTATACTTTCTTTGTGACACAACTATCCCTGTTTTTGACCTAGCCACTTCCATACCAAGAAAGTACTGTAGCTCACCGAAGTCTTTCACTTCAAATTCTGTTGCCAGCAACCCCTTTAGCTTATCTAGTTCAATTGTATCATCACCTGTGAGTATAATATCATCAACATAGACAATTAAAATAGCCATTTTTCCATCCCTATGCTTAACAAAGAGTGTGTGGTCTGATTGGCACTGAAGATACCCACTCTTCTTAATCACTTGAGTGAATCGTTCAAACCAAGCTCTTGGGGATTGTTTCAAACCATACAAGGACTTCTTGAGTCTGCATACTTTATTCTTATTATTTTCATTTATAAAACCAGGAGGAATATCCATGTACACTTCCTCTTCAAGATTGCCATTCAAGAAGGCATTTTTTTACATCCAATTGGTATAGAGGCCAATCAAGATTAGCAGCTAGAGAGAGAAGTACCTTAATGGTGTTCAATTTTGCTACGGGTGCGAATGTCTCTTGGTAATCAATCCCATATGTTTGAGTGAACCCCCGTGCTACCAGTCTTGCCTTGTGCTTGTTAAGGCCCCCATCAGGATTGTACTTATTTGTAAGTACCCATTTACATCCAACCGTGGTTTTTCCTTTTGGAAGCTCTGTGAGTTCCCAAGTCCCATTTTTCTTCAAGGCTGACATTTCTTCGTGGACTGCATTCTTCCACTCAGCGATTTCTAATGCTTCATGAACATTCTTGGGAATGTGCTCCATTGACACGTTAGCTGTAAAGGCTTTCATAGAGGGAGACAATCTTTCACATGAGACAAAATTAGCAATAGGATGCTTAGTACATGATCTTACCCCCTTTCGTAATGCAATTGGCCACCAAAGATTATCTTCTTGTGGATTTGAGGCTAGGTTAGATGATTGGTGTGAGGTGAGTTGTTCGGCTTCCCTTGTTGGTTGTTCAAGTTCCTATTGAGGGTGCTGTTCTGGTGCTGTTTGCACTGCTTCATTGTTCTGTTCAGATCTGGATTGGTCATCCAAAGGCCTTGAGTCATCCACAGTTGGTTCTGTCAAGCATTCAGGTATCAGCGGAAGCTGTTCTGGGCTAAATTCTACCTCAGCTAGTGGCTGGAAATAGGATGGCTGGGCATATGTTGGTGTTGCTGGAGTATTTGTGGTAGTGGTGATACTGGGTGAACTATCCTCAAAGAGGGGCCATTCACAATGCTCCTTCTCCCCCTGAATGGGCATTTTAGTATAATAAGGTTGATTCTCATGAAAAGATGCATCATAGGAGACAAAATATTTACGGCTGGGAGGATGGTAACATCGGTATCCCTTTTGAGTGTAGGAGTACCCAACAAATATACATTTGGTGGCTCTAGCATCTAGCTTGGACCCATGATAATTGTGTACAAATGCAGTGCAACCAAAGACTTTGAGTGGGAGTGAGTGGGATAAATGGTTAGAAGGATACGTTTCAAGGAAAGTTTGGTGAGGTGTGCTATATTGAAGAGTTTTTGATGGAGACCGATTGATGAGATAAATAGAGGTTAACACTGCATCCCCCTAAAAATGACTCGGAGCATTCGAGGCTAGGATAAGTGTGCGTGTCATGTTTAGAATGTGTCTATTTCTTCTTTCGGAAACTCCATTTTGTTGTGGTGTATGTGGACAAGAACTTTGGTGATGAATACCGTGTGTGTTAAAAAATTCCTTTAAAGCAGAATTAAAATATTCTCAGCCATTGTCTGACCTCAAGACTTGAATCTTTGTTTGAAATTGAGTTTCAACAAGAGTATAAAATTTTTTAAAAATTGTGGGAACTTCAGATTTTTCTTTGAGTAGATATACCCATGTCAACCGGGTATGATCATCAATAAATTTGACAAACCAGCGTGCCCCACATGTGCTAGGAATCTTTGAGGGTCCCCATACGTCACTGTGGATAAGATGGAAGGGATGAGTTGGTTTGTAAGACCTGGAAGGATAATTGTTTTTTGTATGCTTAGCCAATGAACAGGTTTCACAAGAGAAATGTGACAGTTGCTTATTTGAAAAATGAGGATACAATTTTTTAATTTACTCAGAACTTGGATGACCAAAACGGGAATGTAACAACTGTATTTCATCTAAAACAGAATCTGAAACTAAATGATTAGATAGAGTATGAGCAGCATATGTCTTTCCCTTTGCAGCAACCTCCCCTTGAAAATAGTACAGGTCGCCATCCTTCTCACCCAAACCAATCATCTCCCCTGTCCTCGCGTCCTGGAAAGTACAATCAGATGATCTAAAGTAAGCATCACAATTGTTTTGTTCAGTCAATTTACTAACTGAAATTAAATTGCAGGCTAATTTAGGCACGTATAACACATTCCGAAGGGTAATTCTAGCAGATAAAGTGATTGTTCCAATTTTGGCCACTTCTACTTGGGAGGCATCAGCAACTTTAACAAGCCACGTTTCAGAACATGGCCAAATATCATGAAATAGAGAGATATCTCTTGTCATATGATCTGTAGCACCTGAGTCCACTATCCACATACTGGGGTCAAGTCGCACTGAGGGAAAAGCAACTGAGATCATACCTGTCTTGGTTGCTATTAGACTGGTGGCACTGCTTACTTTAGGAGACTTCTCATAAGTACTAGTAAGTTTATGTATTTGCTCCTTTAGTGCATCTAATTCTGACTTTTGCTCCCCCTAAGCAACATAACCCCTGCTCTCTTCCTTTCGATTTTGCTTATCTTGAGGACGGCCATGGATCTTTCAACAAGTGTCACGAGTATGGCCTTTTTTATTGCAGTGGTCACAGAACAATCTTCCTTTTCCTTCGCTTCGAGCAGTCATTGCTGTTGCTTCCTCAATATTTAGATTTGAAGGGCTGATCGTTGCCTTTTTTCTACTTTCTTCCCTCTTTATCATTGAGAAAATTTCTCTAATGGAGGGCATAGGAGACATGCTAAGAATTCTGCTCCGGACTTCCTCAAATTCAGAGTTCAAACCGCAGAGAAACTTGTATGCTCTGTCAGTTTCAATCCATTGCTGAAAAATAATCACATCTTCACTATACTTTAGAGCAATTGTATCATAAAGATCAATTTGTTGCCATAATTGTGTTAGAGTATTATAGTAAGCTGTAACATTCATACTTCCCTATCTCAATGCATGTAGTCTCCCTTTAATTTCGAACAGAACAGCTGTGTTGGAAGCAGAAGAATATAGCTCACGAGCGGCATCCCAAATCTCTCGGGCTGTGTGATAGAGCATAAAATTTCTACCAATATCTAGCGTCATTGAATTTATTAGCCAGGACATGACTTGACTATTCTCAGCTCTCCAAGTAGCATATTTGGCATTGGTTGCGGCAGGACAAGGTAACTTGCCATCAAGATACTCTTCCTTACCACGCCCACGGATGAACATGAGAAAAGAAAGAGACCATTGGAGATAGTTCTCTCCATCAAGCTTGTGCGTTGTGATCAGGTTGGTCAGATCTTGTGACTGAGGTCGTGCGTTGGTGTTTGTATTGCAAGATGAACTACCGTCTTTTTCTGTTTCTGTTTGGAAGGCCCTGTAGTTGCCGAACTGAATTTTTTCGGCAGCCATGGCTCTGATACCATGAAATTTCAGATGAAGAAAATAATATTCATCTTATTCCATAGGTGAACGATGGAGCATTACATATATAGAGTGAATTAGGGTTTAGATGAATCCCTAAGCACAAGGGATATATCAAATCTGATCTGATCTCCTAAAAATCAGATTCAGTTATGCTAAAATCATGGAGAGAATAAAATTCAAAATAATGCAGATTAAATGACATAAATAATAGTAACTAAAAGAAGAAACTAATTAATCCAATGGGCTTGGGCCCTTGCTTGATCAGCGTCTTCTAATAGTTCCATCCATGTGTCATTGAGAATTTCTTTTCTTTCAATAAGTTGGCATCATCAGCAAGTTCCCTTATGCAACTTGTTATTCATCGTATTTGTGTTTTCTGTTGTGTGGTGTCAATTTGCTTATTATTATGCCAAGGTCCCATGAGTGAAAAGACCAGGCTAATTTATATTGGCTTGCTTTCTTAAAACCTGCTGTCTGTTCCAATTGAAAATATGGAAAAAACTGCTCTTGTTTTCACTTTTCTAACTGAAGCTTTCCTGCAGGCTGCATATATTATAATTGGTAACTGCAAGAATGTCATGAACATGTCTCAAACTGATCAAGTGGAGCTCTGGCAATCTGTTTTAAAGGGTATGTCAGCTAGCTAGATATGCGTTGTTTTCTTCATAAGCCTTTTTATTTCTTTTTCTTAGATCCCATTTGAATGTTTTTATACTAGAACAAGTTAACTTCCCTGACGCTTATGAAGTCTAGTAAAAGTTCCTTTAAAGGGAATTAGGGTGGGATATGATGAACTTAATTCTCATCTTACATTAACCAGTCATGCAGGTAAGAAATATGCTTCTTTTGGCGCTAAATTTCAGCTGTCTTTCAGGTGTTCCGTTTACTCTATTGGGCACAACTTTATCTTTAGTATATGTACAGCAGCATGTTATAGAGCTGTTTAAAACAAATGGAGATATTTGTTTGCAGTTTAATAATTTATTCCTTATGCTTGTATTTTTACCTGTTTTACCTCACTTTGGATTATTAGTTATCTGTCAACGCTCATTTTCTTTGCAGGTAATTTGGATGCCTATCAACGGGTGTCATCTAAGCTTAAGCTTGGAACTTTTGAAGATGAATTTGTGGCACATAGTGATTCAAACGCTAAAAAATCTCAACAAGGTGCTGGGGAGACAGATGTGGCTGCACAAATGAAGATAGGTGAGCAACATGGAGATGCTACTTATATGATCCTTAGTGACTTGTTGAATTTCAGCTAGCCTGATTGAAGGGGAAGTTTAAGGACATTACTTTTATGGCCTTAGATACAATGATGGGTTTCACGACATATTTCTGTTTGATGTTGACTTTGGCTGCTACAAGATGACGGGATTAAATAGGATTAAGGTGACATTAATAGAGGGAATCCTGGGGCTTCTTTCTATGATTCCTGGACTCTAGTGTTGCATATTTGGCTTATTCTATTTATTTTCTATTTGTCTTCTTGATTTGTGTTGCTTCTGTAAACCTCCAATGGTGCGTGCTTTTGTTGTAAACTCAACATCTATACCTTGGCGCAATAGGATTTTGAGCTTCAATCTACGTAAACCACAATTGGATCTGTGTCTATATTTCAGAAGTTACTGGAGAAACATGTTGCATTATTCTTTTTCTTTTCTTCTGAGATCTTATGTTCATGGTGTCATTTGGTTTTCTCTTTAAAATGTAGCATTTTAATCAACATTGTTTTCTTATTTAGAACTCTGATTGGGATTTTTTGTTAATTGCTGACATGGATTGGTGCCATATTTGTACTTTTGACCATTCCCTAACTCTGTAGATTACAAACTATGACCCATTTTTAGGTAGAATTCCAGTTCGACTCTATGTATGGACTGTCAGTGAAGATTTTAATGATTTAGATGATGTACCTCCAATTGATAGTTGGGACAAAGTCTCTTATATAAATCGGCCTGTTGAAGTTCACACCGAAGGTAATCCATGTTCTATAGAGGATCCTTGTGTACCTTTAAAATTAAAACTGTTTATCTTCCATGTTTATCCTTGCTTTCTTTGAGGAAAAAAAAAAAAAATCATTGGAAGTTGTATTTTGTTGAAAAGGATTTTTGTCTGAATTTTTGTTTCCTTTCATTTGGTCAACTTTTCTCCTCATTCTTATACTATGCTTTCCTCATTTTTTTAGTTTTTATTAGGATTGATGTTATTTCTGCTGATAATTTGGGATTCATTAGGGTTGGCTCCTTACTTCCCCTTTTGTATGTATGCTGTCTCCAATAAAATTCATATTAAAGTAATATTAATTCTGAAATTTCACACTTATCAATTATCATCACTCTGCTCACTGTTCATCAATAATGATGAGGGCATCTTGGAGGCTATTCACTCCTCCTAGTGGTAGGGATGTGTCGTTTCCATTGCCACCCCTGGATGTTTCTAATTAACATATACCAATAAAAATAGTTAAAAGTATTAAATTTGTTATAAAGTTCAAGTGATTTTCAACATCATATTAATTTCTACTCTCTTTTGCTATGCTTATTAAGTATTATATGGGGAAAAATATGTAATGCTCATTATAAAAAGGACCTGAAATACCTTTTTATAAGACGTCCTACAAGGGACTGGAGGGAGTATGCGTCAACATTTCCTTAAAATTGTCACATTTCTTATCGTTCTTATCATGTGCTTGTTATTGTCGTGTTTATCTGGTGCTATTTACTCTTGCGCTACAGGCAAGTACTTCAGCTTGAGAGATGCAGTTGAAAGTCTTCTACCTGAGTTTTTCCCAGAAAGGAACCTTTCTTATGAGAGAGATCCAAGCAGTATGCAAAGTGCAGAAGAAGGGGGAGAAAATTCATGTGATCCTGTTTCACTTTGCTTCCAACTCGAGAATGCCGAAATCAAGCTTGTTCGCATTCAAGGGATAGAGCCAAAGTTGGAGATACCCTTTTCTTGGGTGGTAAGAAATCTGAAAAATCCTGAACATTTTCTTCACATATGTGTTTGCCTGAAAGTTTCGGAAGTCAGAACTGTGCAGTAGGTGACTTTTTCATTATTTTTGAGTGGCGTCTATTTATTAGGATCTCAAAAGATGCAATTCTTTTGTAAATACATTGTACAGAGCGATTTATAGTTACATTCCTTTCATTATTCATTTACTTTTCACGATAGGAGATTACATTTGTTTATGGGATGAATTTATCATCCCTTGTTGACTAATCCAGTGAAACGGTTCTGGTTCTCTATGAAAAATGTAGATTTATTCCATTTTTTTAACATGTTAGGACTTATGAGCACCTATATTAGAGATTCCTCAGCTTTTCATATGGTACTTCAAATTATGGATTTTTCATT
>QFDD01001512.1:0-29404 GCA_006871305.1 Vachellia collinsii | reverse complement strand
TGGCTTCACCCCTTTTGATTAGATATATGCCTTAAATGAGACTGACGAAAAGTTTTTAACTTTGAGAAATTAATAAATTATATCCAATAAACTTTCATCAATTGGTTCGAACAATTTAATTTTCCTTTTTAAAACATAATTGAGCCAGATTAATTAAATGATAAGAATGTATTTAACATCGATTGCTTTGATTTTGAAATAAAAATTTATATTCCTATTTTTATCATAAAAAAACATCTTCATCTATTGGATTATTTATCACATTGATCACGCCAATAATTTTACCGCCCAAAATAAGATTATATGGAAAGCTTGGTAGATTTCTTGCCTATAAATGAACCCAAGGATCGTCCTTATTCTTACCACATTCCAATTAAAAGAGTCCCAATTAAGCATGTTCATCGCCATCATGTTGAGCCCAAAGTTGAGTTTGTTTTCTCTTGTTTGGGCTTTATGTTTCTTTTGGAGTGCAAGACATTCCAACATGAAGAAGAGTTGCGTAGACACAGATAAGCAATCTCTTCTTAAGTTGAAAGATGGTTTCATTGATGAGTTTGGTGTTTTGTCCTTCTAAAAAACTAAAGTTGATTGCTGTCAATGGAGTGGAGTTTTGTAATATCCAGATTTTTTGTAACTGGACATAAAAGTTAGACGAGTAGCAAAAAATTAGTTAGGACTCAGAGGATGAAAGAAAAGGAAAGGAAAGGAAGAATAAAAAGGTCATTCTGTCAAACATAGAAAAAGTAAGGGTAAAATGGTCATTTTGAAAAAATAAGATTAAATTTTTATTTTAGAAATTTAAGGACCTAAGTGTCATTTTAAAAATGGGACTAAAGTGAAGATTTTAAAATTCGAGGACCAAATTGCCATTTATAAAATTAAGGGTATTTTGGTAATTAAGGAAAAGTCAAAGGGCATTTTGGTCAAAGTTTGAACAAAATATCAGAAAATTTTAAAGAGCCCTAAAAAATAAAGTAAAAAAAATAAACCACTAGAATGGAAGAGGAGAGCTTGGATTCAAGAAATGTGGGAGCTTTCATGGTGAAAACACAAATTACCTTTGATTTTTGGGTAGTTTTCTCTTCTTTTCTCCCTTCTCTTCTGCACGCTTCATGCTCCTCTTCTTGCTCCCTTCATGACAGACTTGGTGGCTGAAGAAATGGGCAAGAATGGTCTCAAAATTTCTTTAAATGGAGTGGCAACATGTGTTACTTGAGGTGGGTCACACTTGGTCTAGTAAAATTAATCTTACTTAAATACATTTTACCACTTGCCTTGTGATATTTTTACCTTCTTTTACTCTTGGAATAAGACCACGACAAGTGGCAAAATATAGACCTTTTCTCTTCCTTTACAAAACTTTTGATTTTAATAAAGTAGCTTTATGGCATCGAAAATGCTTTTTGGTGATTTCCTGATCGCTTGACTGATTTAGGGTCATTGAAATTTCCCTAAGTTCATCTGATACTCCCATGATTTTTCTCTCCCCAAATTGCTTTCCGGAATGTCTTTAATTAATTTTTAAGAAAACCCTAATTCGGGGGTTTTTTCAGGCCTTTTCTTTCCGATCGGGGAAGCAACCTCTGACTTTCTCTTAGAAACAATTTTATAAAATACTAGAATTTCTGAGCTATTTTTCCTTGCTCTAAGATCAGATATCTAAGGCCTCTACGTATTTTAAATAATTATTTTTGTCTAATTATTTATTAAATAGCCAAAAATTAAATAACCTTTAAAATTCCCGCGAAGGTCATTCTTGTCATTATGACCTGAATCGGGCCTCAGTCATTGATTAGTGAATTTTTCTCTATCTTTTAGGACTCTGTAAAATTTTCTGATATTTTGGTCAAACTTTGACCAAAATGCCGTTTGACTTTTACTTAATTACCAAAATGCCCTTAATGTCATAGATGGCAATTTGGTCCCTTGAATTTCAAAATTTCCACTTTAGTCTCATTTTTAAATGACAAATATGACCCCTTACTTTTTCAAAATGACCATTTTGCCTTTATCTTTTATAGGCTTGGCAGAATAACATTTTTATTCTTCATTTCCTTTCCTTTCGTCCTTCTAAACCATAATCTATCTTTAACTACTCGTTTAGCCTTTATATCCAGTTATCAAAAACCTAGATATTACACTTATAAGCTACTGGAATTCAAAATCCAATTATGCATGTAAGATATTTTGTTGTCTCCAAAGCTATGGGTCACGGATTGTGGCTTGTGTGCACAGAGATCATTTTTTTTAGCTTGGGCTTTCGGTGTCTGAAGAAGAGGCTGAGATTCTGAGTTGGTAATGGTGAGGTTGGCTATGCATGTGAGCTTTCCTTTCTAACGGGGTCAGTTGTGCTGTTGTGCGTCTGTGTGCTATTGATGGCAGTGAATAGTGATGAATAAATACAGGGGTCTCGGGTTCTTGGTAATCTGAGACTAAGACATGAGTGTTGAATTAGTTTTAAGGTTTAATAAGTAGGATAACTGAACATGAGTTATGGGTTTGGTGTGCGTTTTCTATTGAGATTGTAGGTACAATTTGGAAATATATGTAAACTGGAAGTTGGACTTAAGGATTGTGATTTTTGCCTCTTAATAGTTGTTGAATTGGGTTCAAATTATTGTAGTTCTCTGGACCGCAGATGAAGTTGAAGTTGGGGCATGTGAAAAAGTGTATATGCTGGTTTAGTTTCTGTGTGTCCATGTATGTGTCTACACACACACACACACACACACGTAGAGGCATTTGAAAGCTAGAACAAAGGTCTTTGGCATCTAGAAATATATATATGCATGCGTATCTGGTATGTGTATATATATATATATTTGTGTATGTGTGTGTTTAAATCTGGAATTTTAGTGTGTGTGTGTGTATATATACATAAACATGACAAAATCGTGGGAAAAGGGAGGAAGAAAGGACATACAAATATATATACACATACATACATTTGGCTGTGAGAAGGAATATATATATACATACACCATGAAGTTAAGTTTATAATTTCTTGGAGTATTTGACAAGAATTAAATACAGTTTGAATATTTAAATGAATGAAGATTTAGTGTTAAGAATAATGATTTTTGCTATTGTTATTGGGAATCAATTAGAAACTTGAGTAATTAAAGGTCCCTGTGCTAAGTAGTTGTGAAATAATTGAATTCAATATTGCTACTACTTGGTTAAAATGGTTAAGAAATTGTGAAGTGGCAAGAATATTGAAGTAAAAGTAGTTAAGTTATATTTTGGAATTATATGGAATAAGTTATGACTTTTCAAAATTATTGAAAAGTTCAAATGTGAAGGAAATAGAATTAATGTAAAGGGGTAAAAGCGTACTAGAGGAGAAAGACGAGTTAAATAAGACTCAATCAATATATAATTAATGTAAAATTCTACGTGTACAATTTTATGATTCGACATCTGTTTGAGCACCCAGAGGATGACTGGGAAAGGGAATACCAAGGAATGTAACAGTAAACGAAGGGAGATAGGTGGAAACCCTTTTTATCCTATTATCATATATTTAATTCTGCATGTTTGTTTGTGCCGTATGTGTTATTCGTGCTAAGATACGTTGATCGATTCCATGATGGAACGATTGTATGCTCTTAACAGAGTGGTAATCGTGAAATAGAGTATGAGTATTGCTTTGCAAGCTTTGCAGAATAGCCGCAAACTGAGAAGGAACGGTTATTCAAATGCTCAATGATTGAGTGGTCCCCGGGTAAGGGTATGATTGAATTGCATTTATGCAATTTGTTATTGTCCATGGCCATGTGATGTGCAAAGTTGTTGAAGGAGATCCTCATGATGTGATTTATTGCGTATAAATGTTGTATGAACATGTGGCTTGTTTTTGCATGATTATGAATTTTATATATGAATATTTGATAAGTTGTGGTTTCTAAGGGGATTTCGAATCTCACCCTCCCTTTCCACAAAATACAGCTAAAGCAGGTAGCTTAAGAGACACAGAAGTCATGACTAAAGAGGCATAGAAGGTTAGAATGAAAGAGAATGAAGAACCCCCCCTTTACATAGAATTTTGGTTTAAATAAGTAGTTATGAATTTATTTTAATATAAGCCTGAATGGCTTAAATGCTCATGTATTTATGGTTGTACAAATTATGTATATAATAATCTGAGCTAGAAGGTAATTGTGAGCGGAAGCGTGATGAGTCCATAACCCACAGGTCCCAGGATTAAACCTGGCTTAGTTGGAACTTACTAAAAACAGTTTTAGATAAAGTTGTTTAAAAAGTTTAAAATTTTTCGGAAAATCCTATTCTATCACATTGTCCTTAAAAGGGGTGTGACAGTATGCTAAGTATGTCCTAGTTGCTTTTATTTTTAACATGCCATAATTATGTGCAGATTTATTTTAAGTATTAGAATTCTAAGAATATGCATTGCTAACTTGTAATTATATGACAATGATGCATGTTAATGCAATTGAAAGTGAATTTTGCTATGGGGATTTCTTTGAAATCTCACACTTCAAAAATTAATATTCTCTAACCGAAGTGTCAATAAAGTCAAGAGCAAGTTGATGGATGCATGGTGAAACTTAAACACTCTCAAGAATGCAAATGGAAACTTGTTATTTTATATCATGTATTTTATGTGGGGTTTAAGAATGTGTATGTTAAACCTCAATAATTTGATATGTTAGAAAAGATAGAGAATTGTATTGACGAAAAGCATGTATGAAAAGTGAAGAAAGGAACATGTTAAAAAGGTGACAAAAGGGTTCCACACCCTTGTCAAAACTATAGCTTGAGGTGATAGTGAAATGTAGTAAATGAAGTCCAATCTCTTTGAAACTTTTTGAAAAAAAAAAATAAAAATATTTCACATGGAAAGCTTTAAAATGAGCTAAAGATTGCTTGATTTGGAATTTTTTTGCAAAAAGTTATGATTGTTCAAAGTTAGAAGAAAAATCTAGACAACTGAAAAATGACTAAATAAACAGTATTTTTCACGAATTATTCTGGATTAATTGTTTAAGAAATTGGACAAATTGATGCTTTTCCCTTGTATGGAGCTTAACAAGTTTCATTTAGAGATTTGAACCACTCAATTTTGATTTTTCTAGGATTAGTTATGACCTTTTGAAGTTGTCAAAAATCTGAAATTTACCAAGTGAATAGTAGCGATCAACATCAAACTTTTACAAAGTTTCAAAATTTCATTTGGTTAGCTAATTCTAAGCATGAAAAAGCCTTAAAGTGGTTCACAATTGGTTTCAAATATAAAGTGAAGAATACTAAAAAAGGTGTTACAGATGCCAAATTCACTTGGTACTTTGAACTATCTCGAAAGCTTCCATCTAAATAACAATAACCTCTTTGGAAATTTGCCATCTTTGATAAATTCTTCGCACTTGTCATTCCTTGATTTTGGATAGAATAATTTGAATGAAAAATTGACATCATGGATTGGGCAATACTTGCACAATTTGATTGGTTTATGTTTGAGGGCAAATAAGCTGCAAAGAAGCATTCCTGCAATAATATTTTTGGACTCATGAAAACTATTGATCTCTCTTGCAATCACTTAACAGGAGAGATCCCAAGTGGCATAACGAAACTTGTTGTATTGGCTTCCCTTAATCTGTCCTTCAACAACTTGAAAGGATTCATTCCTTTGAACATGGGTCGAATGTAAAGGTTGGAATCACTTGATTTGTCCAACAACTCTCTTTCTGGTGAAATCCTAATTAGCTTTGCAAGTCTGAGTTTTCTCAGTGTCTTGAACTTGTCCTTCAACAATATCTTAGGCAAAATACCAACTGCCACCCAACTTCAAACCTTCAATGCTTCTAGTTACATAGCAAACCAGGGGCTTTGTGGCCCACCGATTGCAGAGAGATGTCCAGAAGATGGAGGTTTAGATCCCAAACCAATCCAAGTAACATGGATGCAGACGGAGACGATAATCTCATAAGCTTTGGGTTTTATGTGAGATTGGCTCTTGGCTTCATCATTGGCTTTTGGGGAGTTTGTGGGACTTAAATTCTCAAACATTCATGGAGGCATTCCTTCTTTCGCTTCTTTGTAAACATGAATGACTGGATTTATGTCAATCTTGCTATTCTGAAGGCAAGGATAAAGAGAAGATTCAAAAACTAAAAGGTACATAAGCATTTTTATCATGCAATTGTGCGATACCCCCATAATAAGATTCAATCGGCACATTATTGTTATGCGTTGTTTAACGATATATGACCAATCTTGAGAATGATAGGTTCAAAGTTTTATATATTTTTATTCAAAACAAATTCTTCTTAAATTTTTTATATATTGTTGTTAGTGTGTAACACATGTGAATTATATACAGGCTTATATATAATACACATTTTGTATAATTCCAGAATGTGTGGTGGACTTTGCTTGATCATGTAGACGGTTAAACAAAGTAGCAGAAATTCTCATCTTGTTGGCCAGACTTCGACTATTGGGTTGGGGAAGGAGCAAGAATGGATCTGATGTCTTGCAATTTCTTGTTTTGGTTTATATTTCTTTCTCTTCATGTTCTTGTTTTGTTGAGAGTGTTCTGCAAATAAAGTGAGTATTTCAAATATTCAATAACACTGAGCCAAATCTTATCATTATGAAAAGTATAACTTTACAAACATTAAATTCAGAATTACCTTTTTTTTTTGCCATCTAAATACAGATTTACTACTATTACAACTTCTTTTGATTACTTTAAAGTTGCTTCATGTTTATTAAATAAAAAATTTATTTCATTTTACTTCTAGTTAGAATAATGGTTCGCGAGGAACAATGTGACTATGGATAGTTTGGAAAAGAAAAGAACAACTACATGTTTCTTACAGAAGTTAATATTAATTGAAAGAGACATTAATTATTCAAAAAGGCTAAAAATAATTAAATCGAATTCAACTTCTAATAATTATTACGTTTATACAGTTTATCGCTGCCATCTACCACTTTCAAGATTATTCTATTAAATAAACTCAAGATAATGGATCAAACTACAGAGATAATATATTTAACCTTTTTTTAATGTTTTGAAAGCAATTAAGCAAATCTGTTTCTCTACCTGACGGTGTGCAGAACGACGTCGTATAGCTAAAGGCAACATTGTCATCTGTTATTGTACAAGCATATATACTTCTTAGTCTCTTTCACTTTCTCTCTGTTTTTTTTTTCTAACGTTTACTCTGAGACTTTTTTTCTTAGAAACGAACATAGTAAATCTCATATATATATATATATATATTACATATCATGATATGTCACGGGTTAAATTGCTGTACAAGTTTCTTCATGAAATTAAAAGAACTAGGAAAGTTGCGATTACATGCTTAAGCATTTAGTGGATCTTTGTAAAAGAACTTCCAACTCAATAGATACAACTGATAATAAAACCTTTCATATAGGTAGGATCATTAAAAGCTGAGATATCATCAACAAACACGAACCTACATACGTGCATGAGATGTACCTCTTTGGCAAATTTATCCATGCTTTCTGGTGGCAAGCAAACAGGAACAATTCTACCTTCTTCACCTTTACTATTTGTATGACCAACTTAAAAGGTGAATCCTTGAAAAGTCCCAAGTCCACTCAAAGCAGGACCACCATGCACAACCTTGCCCCAACCAAAATCAACATCCTTAAATCCAAGACCTGATAAATCCCCAACAATAAAAGACCTGACTGTCATAAAACTTGGTCGTCCTCCTCTATATTGGAAATTGTGATTGAGGGGCCAATCATTGTACTTTGATTATTTTATTTAATGAATTTTTTATTTTCATTATCATATTGTTTGCATGTTTACTGTGATAAACTCTTATTGGATAGATTATAATGATTATCCTAAATGTCTGTGGACGTCATCTATGCTGGAATCAAGATGAAATAGAACCAATATGACTTTGTAAAGGTATGGAGATACGAATCGAAATTATAAGCACCTGTAAAAGTACAAGGTGTTGAACCGACCCGCTATGAGAAAGCTGCATGAATTAAATCATAAGATTGTCTCACGTACTACTACGTCACTATTCCCTTTTGACTTGATATCATCATGGATTCTTGCATTAGAGTCGCTTGGCTTTGACCTAATCAAAAGTCACTTTTGACTGGGTGAAGATGAATTGATGAATATTGAACTCCATTAATCTTAAAGTTGACTATATAATATATTACTTTAAAGTCTGTTCAATTTTAAAGTTACATGAATATATAGAAATACGGGTTTATAGATGGAGTTTTCCCTTAAATGTAAAACCTATGTAACCGCACATATGGCATATAAGGATGTGGGTTATTGAGTGATCTAAATATAAAACCCGTGTAACTCCCATGACTTCTCTTGTGTTCTTTACTTTATTTCTCCGGTGACTTTATCTTGTAACATGATTAGAGTATTTATTGGTGCTTCGATTCTCATGTTTCCGTCTTCATGCAGAATTTAAAAATAAAAAAGACAGATAAACCGAACCATCCAATTTGGATGTGAATCAAAAATTGATGTAAAGTATGTGAACTTGAATATTGCTTATATTTTGTAGTAAGTATATGTATCTTTCTATTAAAAACAATTCTATTTAAAAAAACAGTGTTAAAAAAACAGTGGTTTTTCTTTTCGAATGAAGTTCACAAAAATTACTCTGAAAAAGCCTCCATTATAATAAAACTTTAACTAAACCAAAATTCATCTTATCTCACTAGAGTTGAGATGATTTTATAATTTTTTTTTCCAAAATGTGATAATAATTTTGTGTTTTGAAAGATGCTCTATTGTCTAATTAGAACACAATATAATGGTTATTAAGCATTATAAAACATATACAAATATATGATATATTTTGATATGTTTATTGCTTAATGTCATACTTATATTTATTAATTAACTAAACACAAAAAACTAAATTATTTTTTTGGACAATTTCATTCAATAAATTAATATTCCGTAAGCATAGGAATAATATTACGTACTTTTTGTTGACCAAATAGTAATAATATCACTATACATTTACTAATGCATTGAGTTAGTATCTGATAATATAATTACTTCTAATAAGAATATATATATGTGTTTATCATAAAAAAAAATGGTTTGTGATGACCAAACCTGTTATTAGTCACAGCAAAGCCCCATGTGTTCTATGATTAGCATTAAATCAATACTAATGACTTAGAAGTCCCTCGTTGAAAATTTCATTAATAAGAAAGATTTGATAAATTTTAATATAAAGAAAGCACCAGTATTTAGCAACTTTTGTTCATATAGTACCAATGTTTGATTTAGGTTATTCTCATCAATACAAATTTTAAACGAGGACTAAAAATATAATTTTGCATATGATTTTCAACAATCCAATAAGCTTATCATCTAATTATTTTGTTTTCGTTCATAATATTAAACTTATGAAAAGGCTTTGATAAGCCATTGTCGTGGAAACTACATATTGGAAACCAAATTGTGCCACCATATTATTGTACCTTTGCTACTACCTTTCCTTATAAGGCAGTTTTCGTGCCACGCTATGCATGGTCCTATAAGAAGTGAAGGGAAACTAAATCACCCCCTTTCCTTTGATCTTCCCACTTTTCTAAACAGAAAAAAAACTTTTTTCCCCTCCCCTCCTCCATTTTTCTTCTTAATTTTCTTTCGTTGTTAATTTTCTCTCTATCCAAATCGAAGTAAGAGGTATGTAATCTAATTCAACTTCACTCATAATTGTAATTGAAACTAATTCACTGAAGATAATCAATCATCATCAATATCAATCAACATATCGATATATAATTTTGAAAATAAACCTATAGCAAGTAGCACTATTTACAAGCCCTTATTTGTAAGTAGCATAAATGAAGAAAAGAAATATCATATATCATCTAGCATAAATGAAATATTAATTGGGGTAAAAATGCAAAAGATGCATTAAATTCTTGAACAAACACAACTTGCTTCTTATGAAAAATGACCACCTTCTGTGAGAGAATGCTACTTACAAAAAAGACTAGAGGGATAGATGGACCTAGAACCTTTGCTAGCTGCTATAGATGTACGGTAATGCAATGAGAGAAAAAGAGAGGGCTTCCATCCCATCTTCTTCCCCCGCCCCAAAACAACTACATATATAGGAAAGGTTCCATTCCCTCAGTAATTAACACTCACTTTTGGAGACCCTAACCCCTTTAATTAAGTGGACCTCCGTCAAGTGGGGTTGGATTATTTGGTTAATCGGATGCCTGGTAGTAGGATCCAAGAAGAACGTCAGATATTGGTGGTTCCATGGGAACAAAGAAGGGACACCACAGCTTGTAGCTCAACAATATACTTTTACCATTTCACATGCTAAGTATATGCAACATCCAATATCTTTTATAGCAGTACTAATGCAACTCCTTTTAGTCTAGCTGTAACGTATAAAAAGGACCACAATAGCATTGATTGATTTTGCTAAGTTTACCGCTGGGGATTCCCAATATGGACAGTCTAAAATTGATTGGCTAACCTTAACCTGTCATGTCTTTCATCCTGTCTAAAAAACTCCAATGCCCCCTTTAGTTATGAAAGGAATGGAGAGAAAAGAAGGAAGGAGTGAGGGATTAGAACCAGAATCCTAGTTCTAGGGAAACACGAGAGAATTTTTACTTCATTAAGTCATTTATGCATCCATAATTTTTGTATAATACACTTATGATATTTATAGTCTAACACAAATTGAAAATAATTACCTTATCTTATCCATATAAAATTGACAGTTACCAAGACATGATTACACATAACAATAAATAAATTCTTCCTAAAATAAATTATTAAAGGCCACTATGTTCCTAGCCATCACATTCCCTACACCCACTGTCACACCTCACTTATCACTTCGTAATACATCATTAGAGATCATTATTGAACCATTTAACTATCTTCCATATATAGAATTGGCCAAAGCAACAAAATTTAAAAACTTACCAAAGTTACTATTCATTTGGTGAATTTTTAGATTTTTGGGCTAACTTTAAAAATTCATAATTAATTCTAAAAAATTGAAACGAAATGGTTCAAGTCTCTAAATGAAGCTTATTGAATTTCCTATAGGAGAAAATATTAATTTGTCAAATTTCTTAACCAAATGATACAATTTAATTCGTAAAACTTCACTGTTCATATGATCATTTTTCAATTTTCCAAATTTTTTTCCTAAGTTTGGAAAACCATAACTTTTTACCTACACATCCAATTTTAGCAAACTTTGGCTCATTTTAAAGCTTGAAATGTGTAGTATTTTTCTAAAAAATTTCAAACTATTTAGACCTTATTTTCCCCATTTTACCTTCACCTCAAGTTTAGTCAGGGCCTTGGATGCTTTTTAAGTTATTTTATATATTCAATTTCCTCTCCTTTAAGCACATAACAATATCATATAGTAAACTAGCATGTTTAACTCATTTACACAGCACATATAACATGCTTGTTCGCTCCGCAAGTGCACGAGTCGCGTCAAGTAATAACGTGATGAGAAAGTATCGTTCCCTCGGGGATTTGCTTAAAAATCTCAACCAATCAAAAGGCTAGATGCATTCAATCAAGTTGAACAAATCAAACATTTGATGTGAAATGATAATTTTGAAAGCTAATTTCTAAAACTATAAAGTGATAAAAACAATTGATTCTTTAACTTCAAGGATGATTTTTGGAACCTACGATTATTTCTCCCCTTTGTAATTCATAACCTTAAAATAACTTCCTCTCCTAAATGCTCTGAATGTATAAATGTGCTAGTCTAGGATTCTAAAAATACTTGTAAAAGCTTTTCTCAAGTCAAGAACAAGTGTTTGCTTCCATTAATTGCTCAATCTCTTGTTACAATCAATAAAATCCAATTTTCAAGTTCCAATCCTAATGTGACTATGTAAAGCTAACAAGTATATCTCTATCTTGTCAACAAAACCATCCATTCATCATGTAAATTTCAAGTTCCTACACCATTTTACTCAAGTTCTACACATAACCTAGCCCTCTCAAGCATCAATCATGTGAACCCAACATCTAAATGGTGATCAAACATTTAGAAGCACTAAGCAAAGAGTAAAATGAACACATATATATATCATTAATCACAAAAGGAGAGGAGTATTTAAGAGTTAATCCATACAAGGGTTCAAAATAATCCTAGAATGAAAAGTTTAGCTACTCATATTCAGCCACAAGCTACAAATCACAAGGAGAATCATAGCCCAAAACAGATTACAAGAAAGGAAAGGGAAAGGAAGGAGAAAACCAAGAGAAGGAGGCTCAAAATCTCTTCCAAAGTTCAATCTCTTGCTCCAAGCTCTTCAAAACCCAAACCCTAGCAGACCCAAGCTCCAAAATGCTCCCAAGAAGTGCTGAATGTCGGGCTCCCTAGGGTTTTTGGCTTAAAAATCTGATTTTTCGCTCATTACTAATGCTGTGCGTTTTGCTGTCAAAACTGGGCCGCGGCCGAACTGTTTTGAGCTGCAGCTGAGTTCCTCTTGGGTTGAAAGTGCGCTGCAGCTCAATTTGCCTCTGGAAATCACCTCAAATTAATGTGTTCTACCCATAAATTGACCTCCATTTCTTTCTCTTTGACTTTCCTAATGTGGTTTTAAATCAACTTTGCTCTCCAAATGCTTCTCCAAGTGGCTTGCAATTTTTCTACCAAAATATACCTTGAAAAATGATTAAATTAATCAACTCTTAATAAGCAAGGATAAGAGCCAAAATATGGCCAATTAAGCAATAATGTACAATCAAAAACCACATGCACATTTCCTATCTTTGAGTATTCAAAAGATGTACAACAATACCAAAAATGTATCAAAATGCACTAAAATGACATGATATTCCAGAGGTTAACAATGCTCCATTGTCCTTATGTTTAGCATACAATATTCCAAAAGCCATGGGAAACAACATAAAATCACTTTCAATTTAAGTAAGATTCCCTCTGCATTTGAAAACTACCCACCTTTCCTCTTGTGGCTCCTTGCCTTTGCTCCTAGAACTTTGTCCTAGAATGTGTTATTATGGGAGAGTGAGATTTCAAAGAAATCTCTGTAGTAAAATCACTATCAATGACATTAACATGCATAATTGTCACACACATCAATCTAGACATGCATGCATATGAAATGCTATTACTTGAAATTGAATTTGATCATAGTACGACATGTCATAACTACCAACACAGAGCATATTTTCTAGCAAATAAACATGGTAAAATTCATCAATAACAATTATAAACAATATTAATGCAAATGATAGTGATCTTGCTACCTCAAATTTTCCACTTTACAAGTAAGTTTCTCATGTGGTTTTACAACTTCACCTTGCGCCTTGAGCTCTTCCTTGTGCAAATAACACTCCTACACATAATATGATGCATTGGGCATCAACATTAAACCATTTCAATGCATTATAACAACTGAAAATCCATAAACTCAATCTTGGCCATTTCAATCCTTAAACTTCCAAATTTTCTAATTTTGATTATAATGCTTCCAAATTTTTTTTCTCACTTCTACCATACAAACTTTTCCCCTCTAAATCGATTGGAAGCATCAAAATCATGAAAAACTCACTCCTTGCCCCAAGAACAACAATAGTCTAAAAATGTACAGAAAATTTCAGCAAGTGTGGTTTTCACTTTTTATCATCACACACATGCAGATAATCATTCCTAGACCATTTACTATTCATCAAACAACACAAAAACACTCCTCCCTTATAGATCAATTAAAGGTTACCAAACAACTTCTTATGCAATTTGCAACATATTGGTAGTTGGTTTGAAGTGATTTGAGCTCATATTCATTTGATCATAAGTATACAAAAAATATTGTGGGGACCACTTACACTGATGTTGTAATATCCAGGTTTTCGATAACTGGATATAAAGGCTAAACAAGTGACTAAGGATTAATTAAGGGTCTGAAAAAGTAAAAGTGCTACTCTGCCAAACAAAAAAAAGTAAGGGCAAAATGGTCATGTTGAAAAAGTAAGGGACTAAAGTGTCACTTGGAAGATTTAAGGATGATAGAGTCATTTTAAAAATGGGATTAAAGTGAAAATATTGAAATTCAAGGGCATTGTTGTAATTAATGAAAAGTGAAAGGGCATTTTGGTCAAAGTTTGACCAAAATATTAAAAAAATTGTACAGAATCCCAGAAGATAGAGAAAAATTCACTAATCATTAATTGAGGCTCGGTTCAGTCAGAATGACAAGAACAACCTTTATGGAAATTTTAAAGGTTATTTAATATTCGGATGTTTAATAAATAATTAATTAAAATATCCAGAGATGCCACAGATATTTGATTCCAAAGTAAGGATAAATAGCTCAGAAATTGTAGGAAACATATTTGAGGCAAGATTGAAGTTAAGCGAGTAGAAATAACTTCAAATTGAATTTTTAGTAATTAATTAATATTTGGCTAATTATGAAATTTTGAGCCAAATATAATTATTTAAAATATCTAGAGGCCTTAGATAATTATGACAAAAGTGGGGAAAAATAGCTTGAGGATTATGTGAATTTATAAAAATGGTTTCAGACTTAAGTTCAAAGTAGTTTGTATGTAAGAAAATGAAAAGTGCAGGAAAGCTCAGAAAAAGGAAAAAAATCAGGGAAGTCCTAAAAAGGTACTTCTGGAAAGAGTTTGAGGTGGAGAAAAATTAGTAAAGTACCTCTTGAATTATGAGAATTTCCTATGCTGGTGGATTGATCAAGAGATCAAAGGATTTCTAAAAGAAATTTCCCTAAGGAAATTAGAGGAGAAAAGAAAATAATTAATTTGAAAGGCTTTGAGTTATCCAATTGGTATTATCAGTATACCATATGAAAGAGCAAAAAGGGGTGATATTTATACAGTAAAAGTTTTTGGTGAAAAATTGTATTATCATATATTAGTGGAACCCAGAAGGCGGAGCTTATAAAAAAAAAAAATAAAAAAAAAAAGGTAGCTACACGTGGCAAGCAAGCAAATATGCTTGCTTACCACGCCAAGAGTTGGCTATAAATAGGACCTTCATGAGGGAGCACGGCAGGAAAGAAAGGGAGCACGTGAGAGAAAGAGAAGGGAAAAAAGAAAAAAGAAAAGAGAGAGAGAAAAAGGAGAGGAAGAAAGAGGAAGAGGGAAAGAGCAATCAAGATACGTGGAAGATATCAGGAGAGTCTATCAGACTCATGAGCTCAGAGCAAAGTAAGCCCAGACTAATCCAAGTATACCAGGTAGCAACTGTACTAACTCTTACATTAATAATGCTTATGATTGTTAATATGATTGTTTGCCATGATTGTATGAGTTAATTGAGTTATGTGATATTGACATGCAAATATTTTGCTAATGTTTTGCATTGGCCATATGCTAGTTCAGTTTAACATATGTAGTAAGATATACTCATAGTCATGGATAGTTATAGTAATAATCATGCATATTAATGTGCCTATTAGTACATTTTTCTACGGAGATTTCCAAGAAATCTCATTCTCCCCAAAAATACAAACATTTAGGTCCATGCTCAAGTAAAGGCAAAGGCAAGGAGGAGTCCTAAAGGTGGAGGAGTGGCTCAAGTTAATATGTGAATGGGCTTATGAGATAAAGTTTGTAATTAATTACTCAAGTTATAATTTTATTTTCAACTTATGAGTGTTCGATAATTATGTTGGATATGTTGAATATCCATGATTTAAGGTAAATAAGTTGATAAGTGGAGAAAGGGTCCAACACCCTTATTAAACCCTTAAGTTGATTTAAGTTGAAAATAAGGCAAATAAGATCCAAATTTTATGAAACTTTCCGGTTAAATATTACACATCACAAGCTTTAAAATGAGCCATAGTTTGCCTAATTTGGATGTGTACACAAAAAGTTATGTATTTTCAAAGTTTGAAGAAAATCTGGAAAAATACTGGAAAATTCGAAAATAATAGTGTAAATTGATGCAATAAACTGTATCAATTGAGCCATATTTTGGCCAAACGAGTATTTTTTCCATGTAGAGGATTGTATAAGCTTCAAATGGAGACTTGAACCACTTAATTTGTATTTCTCTATAATTAGTTATGATTTTTTAAAGTTGGTCTAAATTTCAGAATTTTTACCAAGTGAACAGTGAAAATGAATAGTAATGCGAGAAAAACTTTTGAATTTCACTTGGTTTACTAATTCTAGACATTGAAAGGTATTTAAGTGATCTAAATATGATCTTCAATGATTATAAAAGGGTCATGAAAAGTGACGTGACATTGTTTGGTATCAGAGCACGGTTCTGGTAGTATACGAACCGTTGGGTTCATAAAAGTTTACATTATGTTAGATTTGGGCAAATGATATTGATTATAAAATGTTTAATGCTCTGGACAGGAAGATGAGTTTAGAGGAGAGTTAACTCAGTAAGTATGGACCAAATGCTAGTTAAGCTTTATTCAATCATAAAAATTACTCTGAGCCAGTAGTAAGTTAGAGAAAGAGACTTTAGATATCGGAGAGAGTGGTGACTCAGTGAGAAAGTTACCACATAAAGTGAGCATTGGTTAAGACTTGTATCTATTAAAGTAAATAGTGTCCAATCCAATAAGGCAAGAGGATCCGGAGGAAGGTCAGGGATTATGTACCCTTGAGATTGGCTCTAGAGTAGTGACTATCAATTAGTTACATAATGACTGAGTTAAGGAGGTCTATCCAAGAAAAAAAAATCCCTAGTCCAATACCCGGCTACTTTAGACTGAGATATGGTATGAGTATAGTGGATTAGGTACAGTTGAGTATATTTCAAAGCACCCTACCAAAAATTTAGCAATGCATTAATTCCTTAAATGGATAAGAGTTCCATCCAGATTGGCTAGAGGGTATATTATGATAAGGGTTCAAGTTAAATGCAAATTATGGTGAGACTGATGTCACTCTTGTTAAATTAATTTTGTATGTCATAATGCCTACCAATAGAAATGAATTAAAAATAGAGGCATCATGAGCATATGGATAATATACATTATGATAAAGTGAGTGACGAGCTAAATGAGAAATGATCAAACATTTCTTTTTTAACTTCTTCGAATACTTGAACAACTAGATTTATGTTCAAGTTGCTCTTTTGAAAGCAAAGATAAAGAGAAAGATTCCATGACTAGCAGGTAAATATTTTTACTAAACAATTGTGATGCCCTCATAATCATAAGATTCAATCGCTGGATTATTGTTATGCATTATTATAAGGATGTATGATCAATCTTGAGAATGATAAGTTCAATGTTTTATTCAAAAAAATTTCAAGTATGTACAATTTTGTACAATTCAAGAATATGTTTGCTTGATCATACAGAAATTCTCATCTTGTTGGCCAGATTTCAACTATTGGGATGGTGAAGGAGCAAACTTGATCTGCTATCTTGTAATTTCTTGTTTAGATTTCTTTCTCTTTATGTTTGGTTTTGTTGAGAGAGTTCTGCAAATAAAAATAAAGTCAGTGTTTTAAATATTCAATAACACTGGGCCAAAGGTCTTTCCCCCCAATTTTCAAGATAGTCATTATGAAAAGTACAACTTTGTGAAAGAGTAATTTCAGGATTGTTATTGTTGATGATCGTAACGTTGCTTCATGTCTATTTAATAAATATTTTATTTTATTTTACTTCTAGTTAGAAGAATGTTTCGCGAGGAAGCATGTGGTCATTGAAAGTTTTGAAATGAAAGGAACAAATTGCAGCAGTAGTACATGTTTATTACAGAAGCTAATATTAACTGAAAGGGACCTTAATTATTCAAAAAGTTTAAAAATAATTACGTCGAATTCAGCTTCTAACATTTAATACATTTCTACAATTATCAACTAACATCTACTCTTTTCCAATTTATCCTGTTAAATAAACTCAAGATAATGGATCAAACTAAAAAAATAATATATTAAACCTTTTTTTTAATGTTTTGGCCGAAGAAATGGAGTTTATTACATTCTAACACGCATAATATATGATTGCCTCACTGCATTCTGAAAGCTTATCTAGTACTCTACATCATTATATTCATTTACCCATCTTATTTCATTGTCTCATTTATTGGTAACATTTACTCTGAGTTTTTTTTTTCCTCCTAGAAACGAAGATAGTAAATCTCGTGTGTGTGTGTGTGTAGAGTAAATAACATCATATGTCAATGGATAAATTGCTATACAAGGAATATATATTAATTGCTTTGATAATTAGAAAGGTTTGGGAGAAAAAGATATTGCTGTTTTGTTTTATTTTTCTGACGTCTACTCTTGTATATTAGTATTGTAGTTTCTATATATATCCAAGAGTATAAACCCCAAACCAACTTTTTTTGTTTTTTGGTTGCTAACGACCATAAACCAAGTTATATTCCCAACATTCTCAGTCAAACGAGCTCGATATATATGTATATATATATATATATTCCTCAACAAATCAAACTCATACAGTATCCATAAAAAGAAAAGGAGGAATTATATTAATGCCTATTACTCTAATTCTGATCAGTCAAAAGCCGTGTTTTATGGGTCTTTTGTCCAAGGGAAAAAAAAAGGAACGAAAGACGTGTCTAGGGGTCCATAAATTATGATATAAATATTCAAACCAATTTGCCTTTCTTGAATAAAAAAATTTACACTTCTTTTACTGTCAACAAAGCATCTTCAGCTATTGAATTATTAATATTTAACACATTGACGCCAATAACTTTACGGTCTGAAATAAAATTATTTGAAAAACTTGGTGGATTGCTTGTTTATAAAATAACTGGTATACGTTTAGTTCTTTAAGTTTACCTTAAGTTTCAGTTTAATCCCTTAAGTTTAAAAAATATACTTTTAGTCCTTTAATATTAATACCGTCATTTTTACCTAACGAAAAATGGTGACTCAGCAAATTTAAATAGTGATTCTGCAATTAAATGCTAATAAAATATGGTTAAACTTTAAATATAAAAATAAGTATATTAAATAATCAATATTTAAATACATTTGAACATGATTTAATTGTATAATGGTAAATGAATTAACATTTTTCGTTAAGTAAAATTAACAGTATTAACGGTAAGGGACTAAAAGTGCACTTTTTAAACTTAAGGGACCAAATTAAAGCTTAATATAAACTTAAAGGATTAAATATATGCTTTAGCTTAAAATAACCCCAATCAGATCATTCACTCCACGAGGACGCCTTCCCTTTTCTTATGAAAAGTATTACTTTACAAAAGAGTATATTCAGAAGTGTTATTGTTTTCTTACGGGTTAATTAATTAAATTGCTATACAAGATTCTTTATGAAATTAAAAGGCCGTGTTTACGGGTCCATGAATGATGATATCAGTCAAACCAATTTGCCTTTTCTGAATAAAAAACTTATACTCCTTTTTACCAACAAAAAATCTTCATCTACTGAATTGTTAATATTTATCAAATTGACCCCAAGAATTTTACTGCCCAAAATAAAATTATTCGAAAGACATGGTGAATTTCTTGCCTATAAATGAGCCCAAGGATCGTACGATTCATACTATATTCGAATCAAAAGAATCACAATTAAGCATGTTCATCGCCATCATGTTGAGCCCAAAGTGGAGTTTGTTTTGTCTTGTTTGGGTTTTGTGTATCTCTTGGAGTGCAGGACATTCCAACATCAAGAAGAGTTGCGTAGACGCAGATAAGCAATCTCTTCTTAAGTTGAAAGATAGTTTCATTGATGATTTCTTTGGCGTTTTGTCTTCCTGGAAAACTGAAGTTGATTGCTGTCAATGGAATGGAGTTTTATGCAGTAATTTGACTGGTCATGTCATCGAGCTCCATCTTCATGATTTGGGAGGTAATATCGATTCCTCATTATGTGATTTGCAGCATATAACTTACTTGAATCTCGATTTCAACAATTTTGAAGGGGGTAAAATTCCTGAATGCATTGGTTCACTTGGTCAGCTAAGAGAGTTAAGAATGTCTGGTACTTCAATTGGTAGCACTATTCCTCGTGGACTGCAAAATCTAACCAATTTGAAAACTCTCAACCTTGAAAATAATTATCATTTGATTGTGAATGATCTTGAGTGGGTTTCTCACCTTTCTTCTTTGAGATCTCTTGACTTGTCAGGCGTTAATCTGAGTCAAGCTGTTGATTGGCAGTCATCATTATCCAAAGCTCCTAATCTAACTGAGATTTACTTGGATGGTTGTGCTCTTATGTCTCATAATGTCAATCCTGCATCTTTTGTCCACACTAACTCTTCCACTTCCCTCGAAGTCCTTTCTCTTTCAAACAATTATTTAGACTCTTCAATCCTACCCTGGTTGTCTAACATTAGCCAGGTCTTAACAGATCTTGTTCTCACCGGCAACAATTTGGTACATATTTTTCCAAATGCTCTGCATATAAATTCCCTTCAAGTTTTGTACCTTTCATCAAATGCTTTGAAATTAATTAGCCCTAAAGGTTTTTCAAATATGAATTCTCTTGAATCTTTAAATCTTAATGGTAATTCTTTGCGACATATTCCTTCCGACGCCTTCACAAATACCACTTCTCTTGAACGCATTGATCTTGAAGGCAATAAACTTGAGAATAGCATGCTCAAATGCTTCTCAAATTTGTGCCGACTGCAATCGTTATGGCTGTCCAACAACAATTTGTCAAGACAATTAAGTGACTGGATACCTCAGTTAAGGTGTGCTCAAAATAGTATACAGGATTTGGATTTAAGTGACAATCCTTTTAGCAATGGACCATTTCCCATTTTGTCCAGATTTTCAAAACTAAGGAGTTTAAATCTTGAGAACACTAGTGTTCATGGGTCACTTAATGAAACACATCTTTCAACTCTCTCTAATTTAGGAGTTTTAAGAGTGTCCCAAAATTTGATTTTTTTCAACTTCAGTTCAAATTGGGTGCCACCTTTTCAATTGGAAGTCTTTTTAGCAGCATTGTGCAATTTTGGTCCCCACTTTCCAAGGTGGTTAAAAAATCAAATGAAGCTTCAGATGTTGGATATTTCTAATGCGTCAATTTCAGATTCGATTCCCCAATCGCTTTGGCTGAATTCTATCCGTTACTTGAATCTTTCTCATAACAGATTTTATGGGGAGTTGCCAAAGTCATTTTTGGAAATTGAAGATCGTTTTTGGGATTTGAGTTTCAACAATTTGTCTGGTCCCCTGCCATATTTTCCACCAAACGCAAAAGCATTGTTTCTATCAAATAATATGTTTTCAGGAACCATATCTTTAATTTGTGCAACTTTTCAACCAAGATTACGTTATCTTGACTTCTCAAGCAATATTTTGTTAGGAAGACTTCCTAATTGTTGGGGGCAACTTCCAAACTTGAGGGTTCTAAGATTGGAAAACAATCATTTCTATGGAACAATACCAAATTCACTTGGTACTTTGAACAATCTTCAAAGTATCCATCTAAATAACAATAACCTCTCTGGAAATTTGCCATCTTTGATGAATTCTTCGTACTTGAGCTTCATTGATTTGGGGAAGAATAATTTGCATGGAAAAGTACCATCATGGATAGGCCAATACTTGCACAATTTGATTGGTTTACGTTTGAGAGAAAATAAGCTGCAAGGAAGCATTCCTACAAATTTATGTAATCTGCCACATCTTCAAATCTTAGATCTCTCAAAAAATAATATAATAGGAGATATACCTCATTGCTTTGGTGATTTGAGTGCCATGTCAAATTTGACTTCTACAAGGCAAGCAATTTCTTATGATGTTTCTGGAGTCTATGGGGTATCATCAATCTTGGACGACAGAGCAACGTTGTCTTGGAAAGGACAAGATGCTGAGTACAGTAAGATTTTGGGACTCGTCAAAACCATTGATCTCTCTTGCAATCGCTTAACAAGAGAGATCCCAAGTGGCATAACTAAACTCGTGGCATTGTCTTCCCTAAACCTGTCCTTCAACAATTTGAAAGGATCCATTCCTTTCAACCTGGGTCAAATGCAAAGGTTGGAATCACTTGATTTGTCCAACAACTCTCTTTCTGGTGAAATCCCAATCAGCTTCTCAAGTTTGAGTTTTCTTAGTGTCTTGAGACTATCCTTCAACAATTTGTCAGGCAAAATACCAACTGCCACCCAGCTTCAAACCTTCAATGCTTACAGTTATATGGGAAATAAGGGTCTCTGTGGCCCACCACTTACAGAGAGATGTCCAGAAGATGGAAGTTCACATCTGAATCCCAAGGATGCAGATGGAGACAATAATCTCATAAGCTTTGGGTTTTATGTGAGCTTGGCTCTTGGCTTCATCATTGGATTTTGGGGAGTTTGTGGGACTTTGATTCTCAGACATTCATGGAGGCATTCCTTCTTTCACTTCTTTGAAAACATGAATGACTGTCTTTATGTTCATGTTGCTATTCTGAAGGCAAAGATAAAGAGAAGATTTCAAGACTAATAGGTGCTAAGCATTTTTATTATGCGTTTTTATAAGGATATATGATCAATCTTGAGAATGATAAGTTCAATGTTTTACATATTTTTATTCAAAAAAGTTTCTTGTTAAATTCGTTGTTGTTGTTAATGTGTAACACATGTGAATTATATACAAGCTTATATATGATATACATTCTGTATAATTGATGGACTTTGCTTGATCATGTAGATGGTAAAACGAAGTAGCAGAAATTCTCATCTTAGTTGTTGGCTAGCTTTCAACTATTGGGTTGGAAAAGGAGCAATAATGGATCTGATATCTTGTACTTTCTTCTTTTGTTTAGATATCTTCTCTTCATGTTCTTGTTTTGGTGTACCAATAGTATAGTCAAAGGCAACACTTTCAAATGTATTGTACTGATCATATTTCTTTCTCTCTTTAATTTCTCATTTGTTGTTAACATTTACTTTGAGTTTTTTTCTTTAGAAACGAAGATAGTAAATCTCATATACATATATATATATATATCTGTGTGTGTATACATATTTATATATATATATAGTGAATATCATAATATGCCAAGGGTTAAATTGCTATACAAGTTTATTTCTGAAATTAGAAAATATACAAGTGAAGCTAATTAAGATTCACGACTAGGAAAGTTGACATTATATGGTTAAGCATTTAGTGAATCTTTGTAAAATCAGTTCCAACTCAATAGATACAACTGATAATAAAACCTTCTATACAGAGTAAGATAATTAAAAGCTAGGATATCATAAACAAACACGAACATACATACTCGACGATATTTTAGCATGCATCTGCGCATTAACCATCAATGGCAGATTAACCAGCATTGTTAAGCAAGAGATGTAACTCCTTGGCAAATTTCTCCATGCTTTCTGGTGGCAAGCAAACAGGTACAATATAATTCTAGCTTCCCCATCTTTACTATTTGTATATCCAACGTAAAAAGTGAATCCTTGAAAAGTCCCAAGTCCACTCAAAGTAGGGTCACCATAATCAACATCCTTAAATCTAAGACGTGAAAAATCCGCAACAATAAGCGATCTCATCGTCGCAAAACTTGGCCGTCCTTTACTCACCAACAGATCAGCCACAGACTGAAAATACTCTCCAAACGCTACATCCTTTGCTTTCCTAACCAACTCTAAACCGTGCTTCAATCAACTCTCACACAGTTCTCTGGCAGCCGAAAACGCCGTCTGGAACACCACCGCGTTCATTTAGAAACCTTTCGGTAACGCAGGGTTGAATCTATCACATCCCACACATGCATTAGTGAGGAACATGAGACGAACATCGTCTTGTGGATCAAGTTGTAAGGCTTTCTTACGACAATACCAAAGACATGCAGTGACAACATCGAATGAGGTTGAGTGAGAGAGATTTTTGGGGAGGAATCTACGGAGGGAAGAAACCTCGGTTGGTCCGAAGAAGAAAAAGAGATGAAGGATGTTTGTGGAGGGGATAGGGTTTCCGACAACTTAATCGTACTCATGGTGGGTACGTGTGATGTTTGGTGAGTCTCTTGAGTTTAGAAGATCTCTGTTCCACACTTGTAGGATCGAAGTTTGGGTTGTTCCTTTGGCTATTTCGGAGAGAGAGTTCATGAATTGGGCAATGCCAGGTCCATCGCTCAAACTATGGTTCATGTGAAGACCAAAGATGAAATCACCACACTTGAGACGTATTTACTGTATCATTTATATGAACATGGTTCATGTAATTAGTATATAGCAAAATTCATAGCTCTGATGCTAACAATGTATGAATGAAGTTTGGATACGTAAGAAATGTTGGTCATCTATGTTTGAAAGAAGCTTGAGTTCATGAGGCTTCGCCGACGGTATAAGCTCCGGCTTCTGCCTTCTCACCGTGAAAATGAGATCAGAAGGAGAAGGTTGTGCTATGGTGGAGAAGATGAAGAAAGCATAGAGAAATTAATAATAACTTAGTCATGTATCCTCCAAGTGCTATATGTTTCCTCTAGATGGAAGAGAAATATTTAGGTACTCCGTGAGTACCACCTCAAGTATTCCTCAAATAGTTATAATATTACTTATCATGATTTTAATACAGCGAATATCCGAATTAATGACATACCTTTATCTTCTCTTTTCATTATGTTGATAATATCCAATGAAATTGAAAAATCATTAATTTCTTGTTGACTATATTACTTTAGAATGATATATTACTTTAAAGTCCATTCAATTTTAAAGTTACATGAATATATAGAAATCCGGGTTTATAGAGCCCTTAATAATTTAAAAGTAAAACCTATGTAACCATACATACGGCATATACTAATGTGGGTTATAACGTGATTTAAATATGAAACCCGTGTAACTTCCATGACCTCTCGTGTTCTTTACTTTATTTCTCCGGTGATTTTATCGTATAATATGATTGGAGTCTTTATTGATGCTTAGATTCTCATGTGGATATTTAAAGAGTTAATTGATTCTTGATACACTCAAAATCCTTTAATCAATATAGTAAAGTATTATTTGTTTAATATGAATAGACATGAAATGAGTATTAATCAAATACTCATTTTATCTTTAATATAAAATCCATTTTGCAATTCAATTTTTTTTCTTAAAGTAAATCATATATTAAGAATGAGAGGAAGCATTAATTTTTGTCCGAGCACGTTTCATATATTCAATAGTAAAATAGGCCTTGATGGTTAGCATACTTGAATATAATATAGAATATTGATATATATATATATATATAGGACCCGATTATAACCACATATATATTGACTTTAGGCATCTTCCTTAATGATGTGTATAAGTAACATCATTTATATTTGCGTGTGCGTGTACATATAAGTATGCATGTGTATGTTGTAACAAGTTCTATGATAAGAAAGTTTTATTGAAAATGAAGGTTATGAGGTATTAGTTAAGGTTCACCAGCTCCAATAGTTTTTTTTTTATGGTTCCTTTACACCCAGTGATAAAGTCTGGTGTACCTCCCTCTCTATGGTTCAGATATTGGTGAGCCCTTCCACTATTTCCCTTGCATCCAATTCTACTTTATGAACTCTATAAGTTAATTTTTATGAATGCTATAAATTAGTTTCATGAGGAACTAATGGGCATTAAAAAATTAATTCATTAAATACGTATAAAAAGAAATTGAAAACATCAAATCCAAAAAGCCATAGGAAGTAAATTAGAGTAGGGAATTAGGGCCGGTCAGGTCCATTAGGGCCGACCCGTTTAGGCCATAATCCCAAAATCCCCCTGATTTCTCATGCCCAGCCCGCAGGCCTACGACACTGCTCACTTATTTTTTAAAAAGAAAAATACAATACTTTTAACACAATACAACTTTTCTTATTCAAAAACATAGAAAAATTATATTTAATTATCTAAATAACTACATCAAAAATAATAAATACTCTGAAAGTCTTAAATTTAAGTTCATAAATCATACAACATAAGCTTCTTTCTTCATCAATCATCATCACTATCTTCAATTTTAAGAATATTTGAATTTGATCAAGCTTTACTAGTAATAGACTCAGAAGGCTTTACTTTAGTGAGATAAAAAAATATCAACTATTTCACTCGTAACATCATCATCATCATCATTTTAAGTTTTTGCAATAAATAATAAATCAAAATCATAAATTTAAAAAAAAATTATTATGTAAAATACAAATAAATTATTAAAAAAAGTTATTGCGAGCTTAAAAGGACTGGCCCGTTTAAGCCATCGGCCCATTAGGGCTGACCCATTTAGGCCCGTTTCCTTTTAGAAGCTCAAAATCATAGGCCCGGTGTTAACCTTTGGAATTTCATGTCATTTTAGTGCATTTTCCTTACATTTTTGGTATTGTTGTACATCTTTTGAATATTCAAAGATAGGAAATGTGCATGTGGTTTTTGATTGTACATTATTGCTTAATTGTGCATATTTTGGCTCTTATCCTTGCTTATTAAGAGTTGATTAATTTAATCATTTTGCAAGGTATATTTTGGTAGAAAAATTGCAAGCCACTTGGAGAAGCATTTGGAGAGCAAAGTTGATTCAAAACCACATTAGGAAAGTCAAAGAGGAAGAAATGGAGGTCAATTTATGGGTAGAACACATTAATTTGAGGTGATTTCCAGAGGCAAAACGAGCTGCAGCGCACTTATCTTGGCTATAGCGCACTTTCAACCCGAGAGGAACTCAGCTGCAGCTCAAAACAGTTCGGTCGTGGCCCAGTTTTGACAGCAAAACATACAACATCAGTAATGAGCGAAAAATCGGATTTTTAAGCCAAAAACCCGAGGGAGCCCGACATTCTGGACATTTGGGGAGCATTTGGGAGCATTTTGTTGTGCTAGGGCTTGCTTCTTGGTGGAGATTGAGTTAAGTTTTGAAGATTTGAAGAGATTTGAGCTTCTTTTCTTGGTTTTTCCTCTCCATCTTTCCTTCTCTACTCTTGATTCAATATTTGAGCTGATATATATGTATTTTCTCATGGGTTTGTTGAACATGAGTGGCTAAATACTTTTCTCTAGGTTTATTTTGAACCCTTGTATGGATTAACACTAAATTTCTCCTCTCTTTTTGTGATTAATGATATGTATGTGCTCATTTTACTCTTCTCTTAATGCCTCTTGTTGATTGGCCACCAATAAGTTGTTGGGTTCACTTGATTGATGCTTGAGAGAGCTAGATTGAGTGTAGAACTTGGGTAAGATTGTGCAAGGACTTGAAGTTTGCATGATGAATAGATGGTTTTGTTGGCAAGATAGAGATATACTTGTCAACCTTGCATAGTCAAATTAGGATTGGAGCTTGAAAATTGGGTTTTATTAATTGTAACAAGAGATTGAGCAATTAATGGAAGCAAACACTTGTTTTTGACTTGAGAGAGCTTTTACAAGTACTCTTTGAATCCTAGACTAGCACATTTTTCATTGAAAGCATCTTTGAGAGGAGGTTAATTGAATGTTATGAAATACAAGGGGGATGAACAATCCTAGGTCCCATCTTATCCTTGAAGTCCATGAATCACTTGTTTATATTTTTTTATATTTAGAAATAACTTTCATCCACTCTTGATATTTGTATCACTCAAATTAGGTGAAAGTGTGATAATCATTGCTTAACCGGGTTTTGGAATCAAATCCTCATGGGAATGATACTCTACTTATCACTTTATTACTTGGCACGACCCATGCACTTGCGGTGCGAACAGCCGGCCTCCAATTAAATGGACTTAATCGGGCGGGCCCGTACTGGCTCTAGAAGTAATTAATTTGCACCTACAGATCGCATTTTAAAGTTGGGATTAATTTATCACTATGTTACAACATTTGAAAAATATTTGATAATTGTATAAATGAGTTGCAGATTATGGTGCATATGGAATACTAAGATAGTCAATTTTTTAATTGAATTGGCATTTAATATTCATTGATGACAATAATTAATGAATAAAGAACCAAAAATGAAACCTGAACTACACGCATATTAAGTTATTGATAAATAAATAGTGAATTATTTAAAAAATACAAAAATTCTAAGCCACACACAGAAAAACACAATAAAATTGTTTTGAAATGACAGAAAATAAAAATAAATTAATTATCATTCACATGTGTGCTTCTGTAATATCCAGGTTTTTTGATAACTAGGAAGAAAAGCTAAACAAGTGATAAAGGATTTTTTTTAGGGGTACAGAGGACAAAAGGCAAGGAAAAGAAGAGCAAAGATATTGTTTTGCCAAAGATAAACAAAGCAAGGACCTAGATGTCATTTTAAAAATGTGACTAAAGTGGAGATCTTGGAATTTAAGGGACCAAATTGCCATCTATGACATCAAGGGCATTTTGGTAATTAAGTAAAGTCAAAGGGTATTTTGGTCAAAGTTTGACCAAAATATTAGAAAATTTTACAAAGCTCCAAAAGATTGAGAAAAATTCACTGATCAATAATTGAGGCCCAGTTCAGGTCAGAATGACAAGAATGACCTTCGCGGGAATTTTAAAGGTCACTTAATTTTTGGCCATTTAATAAATAATTAGTCAAAAATAATTATTTAAAATACCTAAAGGCCTCAGATATCTGATCTCAAAGCAAGGAAAAATGGCTCACAAATTCTAGTATTTTATAAAATTATTCCTAAGAGAAAGTCAGAAGCAGTTTCCTTGATCAGAAAGAAAAGGTTCGGAAAAACCCTGAATTAGAGCTTTCCTTAAAATTAATTAAAGACATTCCGGAAAGCAATTTGGGGAGAGAAAAATCATGAAAAATCATGGAAGTATCAGATGAATTTAGGGAATTTTTAATGACCCTAAATCAGTCAAGTGATCAAGAAACCAGCGAAAAGCATTTTCTATGCCATAAAGCTACTTTATGAAAATCAAAAGTTTTGTAAAGGAAGAGAAGAGGTCCATATTGTTAGGATCGGAATTGACCAAGAGGGGGGGTGAATTGGTCTATTTAAAAATTTTCGCAAACTTAAACCGAAAACAGAGTATGAAAAATGAGACACAAAGATTTATCCTGGTTCGGTCCTCTTGACCTACGTCCAGTCCTCAGATTCTACTGAGCTTTTCAAATCCACTAAATCACAAAGGATTACAACAAACCAGAAGAGGAACACTCCCCCTTCCTATCTCAATCTAACCCACAGACACTTTTGCTCGTGTCTAAACCAACCCAAGGTTCTCCGACCTTGAACAACTCTCACAGAGTGAATACAGTCAAGAATATTCTCCTTATTGAGAATTAATTATAAACACTGAAGCTCAACAATGAATGTATGAAAACAGAGTAGCTGAAGCGTAATGAATGCGTGTTCGGGTATATGCGTTTTTTTTCTGTCCATGAAGACTTGAATGCTTTGCCTTTTTATAGGTGAAGAGAATAAATGTCCGTTAGAGACATTTATAATTCCGTTAGACCCAAAGTCTTCTTTTCACTTCGATGCATTGAATGCCTCTGAAAGTTCCTGA